>ML097355.1:0-48418 GCA_003697995.1 Taxidea taxus jeffersonii
GGGGGGGGGAGCAGGTGACAGGCCACGCGGGAGCTTGTGCGCCACAGGAGACGGGAAGTGTCGGCAACAGGTTCTTGCTATCTCTGTCTGGGCTTCGCAGTCACCCCACGTCCAAATCCAGGCTTCGGCAGGGGCAGGAGTTCGGCATCACCAGGCTTCAAAGAGCCCCGCGGCCGCAGCTGCACCTGGAGACCGTCTGTGGGAGGGACAGCGGGCTGTCCCCGGGGGCCGGTCTGGGGATGGCTGACCCTCGCCGTCATGCTCTCCTACCTACCACAGGGCCCTCTTGCGTCCAGAACTGCGGGTCTCCGTCAAGAGACAGAACCAGGGGGGCACCCGGGTGGCTCAGTGGGTTAAAGCCTCTGCCTTCAACTCAGGTCATGATCCCAGGGTCCTGGAATCGAGCCCCACATCAGGCTCTCTGTTCCGTGGGGAGCCTGCTTCCTCCTCTCTTTCTGCCTGTCTCTCTGCCTACTTGTGATCTCTGTCAAATAAATAAATAAAATCTTTAAAAACAAAACAAAAAAAGAGACAGAACTAGGGAGCTCGGGGAACCCAGCTGGCCAGAGTGCCTGTGGCCACCTGGGTCAGTTGTCTCCCCCTGGAGCCCCAGCCCAGAGAGGTCAGGCTCCCCCTCCCCTCTGCCTGCCGTGTGACCCTGTAAGTGCCACACTCCGCCCAGGCCATGGCTGCCTCATCCCGACATCCTGCGTCGCCACCCTGCACCCCCATGCCCCGCAGGAGACTCGCAGGATGGACGGCTTGGGAAATGCTGGGGCCCAATGACCCCACGGTGCTTCTTTCATTGCCCCCGCAGATGTTTCTGGAAAGGCATCCTCACCGGCCTCCGGGGCTCCCCTGCCCCCAGCTGGCCCAGCTCCTTCTGAGCCTCTCCCCCGGGGCCTCCCAGAGCTCCATTTCATGGATCACAACCTTGCCTACACCTCCACACTTCACGGACGCCTCCTTCTACCGTCTCCCACCCAGCACAGCGAGCCCCGGGACACCTGCGGCCCAGCTCCCCTGCCTTTGGGCTGACAGCCGGGTCACCCTCCTGGACACCAGGGCTTCTCCAAGCGAACCGTGCACGACCTGCCCATGCTGGAACTTTGTCTAGACTGACTTCCCTAGATGGGGAGGCTGGAGGGCCTGTTCCGGGCTCAGCTCCCGGCTGGTGCACGGAACATTCCTCAGTGTTGAAAGATGATGTATACAAGGCGTGTTGTCACCCCCGTTCTGCAGAAGAGATGGAGCCTGAGAGGACACGGACACCGGACCAGCAGGCAGCGGACCGCCGCTGGAACCAGGGCACCCACCTCCACCGCAGCCCATCACCGCGTGCCGTGGCTCAGCCCGAAGGGTCCCAGCGACCCAACAAAGCTAAGACGCACAGACGATTTTGTTTCCAGTCTACACGGCTCCCAGAGGGCTCACAGATGGAGGAAATCAAATGCAGGGGATTTCCTGAGAGGAACTAGAGACGTCAGCCCTGGGGGAGCCAGGCTGGCTCGGCCGGTGGGATAGGCGGCTCTCCAACTCAGGGTCGTGAGTTCAAGTCCCGTGTTGGGTGGAGAGATGACTAACAATGAAATAAAATCCAGAAAGCTGCCCCAAAGACTACTCCACAGCCCCCCATCCAAACCCCAGGTCTACAACCAGGGAGACCCCTCTGGGACGTCCTAGTCCTGGCTCTCCCTCCGTCCCGGACTCGGTCCAACAATACAAGGGACAAAAAGCCATGAGAACGGGCATCCCCACGAGTCACAGGCTGGCTCTCCACACCGCGTGGGAGATCCGCGTTGTGATTTGTTGCCGACACAAGGATGAGAAAGAACCGGGATCACCAGACGCTGAGTAAGCGACAAACAGGACTGTGGGACGGTGAGTGCCGGGGCGGATGTGAGAGTGAGCAGCCCACAGCCCAGCCCGCAACGCCGGGCCACGCGAGACAGCGACAGAGACCGTCCCCGGTGCGGAAGTGGCCAGATCCTCCGGAGCCTGGGCGCCCGTCGGAAGGACCGGCAGGATCACACGCACCGGCGCGCACAGGCCGCCCCTCGTGATGGCCGCGGGCAACAGCCTGCAGGTCCGCGGGGGTCCGTGCCCGGCAGCACCGGGGGAATGCCATCGAGGAGGCGCCGGTCGGCTGGCCGGCCCCACTCCCTACAGAAACCTGAAGAGGGAGGAGCGTTCCTCGGGGACCGAAATGTAGTCTCCCAGCTGGATCTGTGAACACAGGCTTCAGAGAGGAGGCGCTCCGGCGGGAGGAGCCCGTGAGGCGCCTGCCTGAGCGTCCTAGGGTTCCCTGGAACACGGGTTGAGAACAGCTGATCTGCAGCGTTCCAAACATGGCCAGGTGTTCCAGAAGGATGGACAGCATCGGGGACTTCTGAGAGGAGAACTCGGGGGGCCGCAGGACCCGAAGGGAGGTGGAAGCAGGGCATGAGTGAGGGCGGCAGGCGCAGGCCTCCCCTCCCCCTGGGCAGCGGGCGGAGAAACAGCGGTGTTTGCCGGAGGATCAGAAACCACAGCGGCTGTGAGTCCCGGCTGTGAGTCCCGGGGGTGGCAGAGCTGCTGGGAAGGGCCCGCGCGGGAGGACATGCCCCTCGGCCACTGGGGGCCTCGGGAAGGGCAGGAGTGTGGGCCACGGGAGGGATTTCAGGGTGTCCCCAGGGCAGGGAGACAAGGCCGGGAGCCACAGTGGCTGTGCATGGCTCCTGGCCACGGAGCCCTTGGGTTTTGGAACGGAAACCACCTTCCGTGGGTGGAGGAAGGGTCATTGCCCCCCACTAAGATGTGCAATCCAGAAGGGACTAAAGCCCCAGTCTCCAGACCACCACCCACTTCTTGGCTCCCACATACTCAAATGGCACCAAAACGTGCGGACGTAGCTACATCCAGTGAAGACCACACCAGGGGCGACCTGCTCCAAAGACGCACCACTAATTCCGGGACCCGCAGCACAGGGTGGGGAAAGGCCTCTCAAAGCTACCGGTATTTTCCTGAGCGGATCTAAGTCGGCCAGGCCTCGCTCTGAGAAAACGCCGTGTGTGAAACCCACAAACAGGCTTGGGAACATCGAGAGACACTTCCAGAAAAAAGTCCGCCTGCACGGAAAGGGGTGCGGGGACAGATGGGTCGCCCCAGGATCCTCTTACGGTACAAGCTCCAGTGTCGGTCAGATCAAGCTCAGCGATCAAATTATCCCAACTGTTTGTAGCCTTACTTATTTTGGATGGTTCGCTATTTGGACCAGACCTTTTATTTCCAGATTCGGGTACTTGGTGTTCTCAGGAAGTCTCGGGGCAAACCGATGGGCTTTTCTTTGTATGAATTTCTGTTTTTGAAAAACTTCCTGGGTCGTGCCTCTGTCCTGTGAGCCTCACACTCAAACTTCGCGGGACCTCTCTAGCTGGGATGCGGACGCGGGTGCTGAGTCCTGTTTCAGCCTCCCCGAGACCGCGAGGAGGGGGTGGCGACGATATGATTTACCGTGGAAATCCCAACAGATGCTAACTGACTTGCCGGCTAAGAGATTCAGCAGTCCTGGGGGGGACGGAGGGAGAGCTCAGGCTAATCTCCCCTTGGCCGTTGCCCAAATTCCCCCAAGTCTCAGGTGCATGGACATGGCCTCCCTGAGTGTCAACAGCCCCCCTTATCGTACGTGAGACTATTTCAGGGGGGTTTCTCGGGGGACAGGTTTTGAAAAGTCTTCTCGGATCACTGTCTGGGCTGAAGGCCGTCTTTCTGTGATGTGGTCTGTATTTACATTTTCTCATCCCTGCTGATGGGCTCTGGGGCAGGGCCACATTCTCTGTCTCTATCTCTGTCAGCCCAGCTATGGGGAACGGAGTTCCCCACCCGCCCCAGGTCAGGGCACAGGGTCATCGCCGGGACAGACCTCACAATCAATGCCCAGCGTGGAGTGACATCCTCCTCCAGTGGCCCTCTACGCCGGCACCCAGGGCCACCCATCATTCCTCCGTACCCAGCAGGCCAAGACCGACGTGCAGAGACAGCCCCAAAGACACAGCCCACAGGCCCCACGGGTAACTCGACAGCAAAGGCATTTTGCGAATAAAGCTGAATGAACAGCATCGGGAAAATGCACTATTAAAATGCCAGGTCTCGAAGGCAGGATCCTGTATTTTTAACTTCCCTACCCGTGCACACGGCAGCCTGAGCTCGGTCAAGCACAGAGGAATGGAGGCGGTGGAAGGTGTTCCCGGGGAAGGAAAGACCGACAGACGGTGAGGTTCACGATCGCGAGTGGGCGTCTAGAAGACGAGTGTCCACGTGCTGTATGCTGGGAGGAGGGCTGGGAGCAGGGGTCTTTCTTGTCATATAAATATTCCAGCTGCTGGACCACAAAGGACCCAAGCATACCCCTCAGGCAGCCTGCGGCGGTCGGGGTGCTGAGACCCTGGCTTCACGGCATGGGGTGCTGTCTGTGGGCCCTTAACTGGAGAAAGGGAAGCGTTCCTAAGGCCCACAGGGTCCCCCATGTGTCCTGCCGCTCTGCTTCTGACCCAGGGACGGCCACGAGGCTGGTGGCTTGGCTCCAGGTGCGATGGCTGGTGGAGGCTTTGATTCTCTTCTTTCTGTCGTCTTCCCAGACGCTGATGAGAAGGCACAACGGGCTGCTTACTTGTTTGAGCCCTGGCCGTTTGTGCAGTGGTCTGGCCGACTCCCGGCATTGGGAGTGGTTTAAATGGCGGGTCAGACAGAAGCCTTCCCAGCCCAGCCCTGTCCTGGAAATTCTTATTAACATTTCCAAGAACAAGAGAAGAAAATTGGGCCTGCCTCCAGGGTGGGGAAAGGCTAGAGCCCTGGAGCTGGGGATTGCACATTTCAAACCTGGTTCAGGTGCCTCCCGGCGTGTGTCCTTGAGCGCACGACTAAGCTCCCTGAGCCTTGGCTTCCTCAGGCCGACTGAAGGGACGGCCCCCAGGGGTTTGTTGTGAGTGATACTCAGTGAGATCGCACATTCAGCTCAGTGACCCCGCGCCCACGGGCTATGGGGCAGGCACTGAGGAGCTGTCTCCATCCCTAAACGGGGACCCCAAGACCTCGGAAACCTGTATCACAGCCCATAAGGTGAGCCACGTGGGGAGTTTGGGGGTGTGGGTTACCCTTCCTTCCTCCTTCTCTGGTCGATGGGGAGCGCACACAAACCCAAATGGAGATCAAAGTGTCCCCTTTACTCAGCTCTCGGTAACAGCCAGTTGGGGAATGTTCCAGAATATCATTCGCCCCAACTCAGATTGATGAGACCTGAACCAACAGGGGGCCAGCCTGCTGCTTCCCTAAGTCCGGGGAGCTCACTTTCCACTTCCCAGGCCGGAGGAGCAGGCTGGCTGGATCGACCCCCACACAGCCTGCTTCCCACACAGGAATGGGGCACGAGAGCACCCACCGTCCCCCAGAAGAATCTAAGGTGTAAGGCAGCAAGTCCTCGGCATGTGGAAATGGTCTTAAAGCTCTCGGTGAGCTCTACACCATCGGAATGAGGCAGGCTGAGAGGGTGTGGCGCTCCGTCGAGGGGAGCTGGGCCGGGCTGCCCGCGGCAGAGTAGGGTGGTCAGGGTGGGGAGGCTGGTGTGGACACCTTCCCCCCCGCCGCCACCGACAGAGCCCAGAAGTTCCCAATGCACCGGGTCACGGCATGGTGGCCGGGGACACAGACGGCCCCGGGGAGGGAGGCCTCTGGCCTGTCTGCACCAGAGACTGCTGGAAACGTCCAGGAGGAGAGGACAGCAGCAGCAGGCAGGACCCCGAGGGCTCCGGGGATGCCGGCCGAGACACTGACAGGGCCACTCGCCCAGCGGCAGCTCCAACCAGGAGTGGAAGGGGAGACTCAGGCCCCGACGAGAGAAGGCCATGGCCTTCAGAGGCCGCGAGGAGGTGAAGGCGAGCAGAGGAAGGCCAGCAGGAGGGGTGGGGTGAGCCGGGGCCGTGAGCAGGGCAGAGTCAGCCAAAGGCAACGGAAACCTCCCTCGCTTCCCCTTCTCAAGCGCCTGGCAGATACCACTAAGCAAACACCGAGTCCCTCTCCGAGGACCCCACACGGGCCTTCATGGCCCTGCTCCCCTGGGTCTATAGGCGAGGCAAAACCCCCCACTATCCCTTGCCCTGAAAGAAGACCTCCAACAGGAGGGAGCGCTCGAGGCTTGGGCTGCACCCTGTCCTCCTCGCCTCCGCCAGGCTCCTCGCTGGCTGGTATGGTCTGCATGTGGGGGGCGGGGGGAGCAGGGGGCCAATCGCAGCCCTGCCCCTCCCCCATTGCGCAGTTCCCTGGTGGTGAGATTCGGGTCCTCGGGGGTGGGGAGGGGCGTGGGGGTTCCCACACAGTCCTGCGGGGTGCGCACAGTCCATGAGGAAGGAGGGTGGGCTGTACCCTCCTTTCGTGCTGGGGAGGCTTCCCCATCTGGACCTCAGCCCAGATACCCAGCTCCCTGAGCATGCCCCCGCCTCACTCTCTCCAAAATCCAAGGCCTGCTCAGATTCGCTCTGGGATGGGATGGGAAATGAGGACCTCCTCCCGTCTAGTCTCAGGACGGGGGATCCCAGCCGATGGCGTGGGTATGTGGGGGTCACAGGGGGAGACAGGGCTCTGGATCTCCAGGGTCCGGGGGAGGAAGAGGCCTTGTGGAGGGCTGGTCCTGGGACTGAGAAGTCCCAAAGGGGCTGTAATGTGAGGCTTCCACGGCCAGAGATCCTGAATGACCCTGGCCCTGGGTGGCCAGGATGGAGTCCCCTGGCTGGTGGTTATCATCACCAAAGGCCCCCACACAGGTACACAGATGCTTTGCTTCCCCGACCCTCCGGGGAGGCCAAGCCTGTCGAAGCCGGCTGTCACCTGAGCCAGGACTCCACAGGGGTAACACGTGCAAATGTCTGGAAATCCGCCCCCCCCTCCCGCCCAGCGATGCTCCCCAGGAGGTAAACACAGGCAAACTCACTTCCAGGAGGCCCTCACGAAAACTGCCCCCCCCTTCTGGGAATCCTGGCCTCCTCCCCTGGGATCGGTGCAAAGAAGGCCCCTGGTGTGCTGTTGTCCCATTAATGTGCGAGGCTGCCAGGGCCCAGAGTCCGGTTTTCTTAGGATCCCATGACCACTCGGCCAGCCCTGGAGTCCGGCGCCCCGACCGGCGCCACGTTCGCCCTGCGTTTGACCATTCCCCCAACTTGGCTCTCGGGCCGGCCATCTGCTCAGAAACCCGAGGAGTAAGGCGCCCCAAACGGCAGCAGATGGAGGCCGATCAAGGCAGAAACCAAATGGTGCCCCGTTGGGGTGGGGGGGTCACTCACGCTGGAAGTGTCCTCGTTCTCTGCCACAAACAGCAAGAGAGGAGGAAACACAAGCAGACCGCGAGCCAAGCAGCTGCGCTTGCTGGGACAGACACTGAGCCCCCAGCGGGCCCGTCACCGCTGGGCAAGCGGCTGCTCCAACCCGGCACTGACACGGCCCACGTCAGATCAGGGCTCTCCTCTCGGGGCTCGGCCACCACCTCTCGTGTCCTTCCTGTGGAAAATCAAGGGCCGGAGACGGGGGCTGGTGCCAACAGCTTCCCCGCGAGAAGCAGCCGGCGGGTGTTGACGGGGAGCCTCGAGATCCCATGCCAAGGGGACCTTGCCCCCACGTCAGGGACCTGATGCCTGGCATCGGCTGGGTTTGGCTTGGACAGGGCCGGAGCTGTGACAGCACGCTGAAGATGGTCAAAACACCGTGAGGTCATTACAAGCATCAATCAGCCTCCTTCCTGCAAGGGCTCAGAGGTGGCGGCCCTGACGGGCAGGCAGGGTGGGGGCTGGGGAGGGCGCAGGTGCTCAGCCAAGAGCTGCACGTTGAGGGCCTGTGGGGAGCCCTGGGCTCGGCCCTCGGACCGATGGGGAACACAGCACCAGGGAGGGCAGCTGTGTCCAACGAGGGCCAGCGAGCATCGTCAAAGCCAACTGGACACGTTCTTAGGCTCAGTCAGACCAAATATCAGAGACAGGTAAGATCTGGACACGTTGGCACAATTCATTTACTCTCAACTTGAGAATAAAACAGTCCAATCATTGGACCAGGGTTGCCTTCCAACATGGCAGCTCTATGAATCTCAAGAGCTTCCCAGAGCTCCTGATGTGCCCCATCCCTTCCAACCCCAAGGTGAGAAAGGGCCCCGGGGGGACTCCCCTCAGAGCCCCCTTCTGGGATCTGCCACCTGGAGCTAAACCTTGAGTTCATTCCCCATCGCTCAGCCCCAACCCTGTTCCATGACACTGGGCATGCGAAAGATAGCCCACGGGATGAAGCGTGCTGGCCAAGAAGGAGACCCAAGGGGACGTACGTGGCCCTCCTCTCCCCCAAGCATCTCGTCCTCACCCCCACTCACGTCCCCATCTCACAGCTTGAATAAGCAGCAGACCCGTCAGCCTGTCGTCTTGGATAAAACCTGTCTACTTTACCTCGTATAGACCTCAAGAACCTGTCCCCCTATTTTGGGTCACTGTTCTTTTCACCAGGTTGCTGGGAAGGTCTCCAAGCTGGTCCCCCTGCCCTTATCTGCCTCCTTCCACCAGCCATGAGGCTGCCAGAGCCATCTTCCTGAGATACAAGCACACTCGTGCCTGCCTCCTGCTCAAACTCTCCGTGGCCCTCAGTCACCTCTGGGTCATACCTTCTCAGCGTGACCCTTGACAGCCTGGCCTCGGCTCCGCTTCCTAGTCACTCACAGCACTGCCCGATAAGACCACCAGGAACAAAACAACAATCCAAACTTCCAAGTACAGCAAGCCGGGGGGAACGCGTGCTCCCTGCCCCACACCCCTCGAGCCTGCAGTCCACCCCCGTGCCGCCCTCTCCCCGTGGTCAGTGGCTGCTTCCTCCGTCCGATGGCGCCGTCATGGGTGAAGTTCACGTCTAAATTCTGAGCAACCAGCACAGAGCCTGGGGCGGGGGAGGCATTCAGAGAACGCTGGCTGCGTTCACCGTGGAGCGGTCCCTTTCCAACCACCGCCTTCTGGAAGGTTTCACGTCCTTGCGATGAAGGCCAAAGTGAACGGCTTTGAGGTACCCACCGCATTCCCAACTCCCTCCTCACGCTACCACTTGCCTAGTCTACTGGAAGCTTGCTGCAATCTTGTCAGCGGGGCAATAGCACAAGAGTAACATTCATCATTTACTATATGCCTACCATTGTCCCAAGTGTGGTCATGTTTTCATTCACTCACTGCACACAACAGCCCAGCAGGTGAGGTTCTTTCACAGCCTCCACTCCACAGGTGAGAAAACGGAGTTTGCAAAGGGGTGAGGGACTTGGCCCAAAGTCTCCTGGTCCTCAAACCTCCGGAGTCGGATCCAGACCCACCAGCTTCTACGACCTATGCCTTTACCAATTACTATCACCCCATTTTACAGACAAGGAAACTGAGGCTCAGAAAGTTTAGGGAGATGATCAAGGTCACACAGCTCAAAAGGGGCCGAGCCAGCCCTCCTGCCTCCACACCTCTTGCCGGGATCCACCGCCCTCCTAGCATCGGGTGATCAGACCCGTGGTTCGGGGAGGCTGAGAAGAAAGTGACGTGCGGACAACCGAGGTCCTAAGATGGGACCCCGGGAAGAGCATGAGAAGCTGTGAGTACAAAGGATACCCTGTTCCACCCGTCCTCGGGAAATTTATGCAGCCAAAGGAAGAAAGACTTGGGTCCTGCATGAATATTCTTGGCAGCTGGGAAGACATGTGACTCATGGTATTTATAAGGAACAGACTGCCCGCTTTCCTCTGACCCGTCTGGGTAGCAACACCACCACGGGTTCCCACTGCCCAAGAGAATTCCAGATCAAACAAAGGAAAATCAATCAGAAAAAAAAAAAAAAAAACACACAGACACACACACAGAGAATAAGTGTGGCATGTTTTTGCTCAGCTCCACAGAATTCTGGAAAGGTCTGGAGCAGGAGCTGTGAGTTTAGACAAGGAGGAAGGAGGAACACGGAGCAAGTGGGAGGTGGGATGGAGCTCTGCCCTCCCCCCTTGGCGAGCCGGGCCGTGGGATGCCCTTGGTCCAGCCTTCAGGAGACCCGCGGAGGCCCAGAGGTTTCCAACATGCCTTCGAGTCCAGACGCTGCCCTAATGGGCCGAGGGACCGGGTTATTCCACCTGATCGAGTCAGTCTCCTCAACCATGAAATAGGGTCATCAAAATCTAGATCTCAAGGCCTGCTGTGAGGTTCATGAAATCATACATAAGCAGTGTCTTGCTCAGGCCTAACGCACAGTAGCACTTGGGAAATACGCCTCTGTCCCCTTCCCTCCCTCGGTGTGAGAGAAGAGCCTTCTCTCTCCCCTTAAAATAATAAGACAGACTGAAAAAGTCCTCCCTGCCACTTAAACTCATGGCTACCGAGCAGGAGGCGGGGCATCTAGGCCGCACGTCTGGGGCCCTGGGCCAGGGTGCTCACGCCGGGACACAGCCTGTCATGACCAAGACAGAAACACGGGTGGCAGAGGAACCCCAGGAGAGCAATTTAGGAACCGAAGCCTGCAGCCTCCTGAAGAACGCAGACACGAGCAAGCTGGACCTGGCAGGGCATCGGGGCCCATCCCCGAGAGGGAGCATCGCTCTGAACCAGGCCCAGCCCGGCCACGTGAGGACTCAGCCACCGGGCCCTGAGGCTGCAGATTTCAGATCCTGTGTTTCTCCAGGGCTTCCTGAGGTCCTAACCGCACAGTGACAGCCGTGGCATGGAAGCAAGAAGGGAAATGGGTGAGGCCCATTGGAGAATTATATAATCCTCCATTTTTAAAAATAGGAGTGGGTATTTTGGGAAAGAACTGGCAGGGCAAGGTCTTGCATAGCCTTCCTGGATGGTCTGCAGAAACGCAGCAAATGGCTTTCTCCCGGGGTGTCTAGAGAGATGTGCTCCCCGGTACGGCCAAAGAAGGAAGGCGAAGGCACGTTGGGTTGGGCAGTTGAAGAAAAGCACTTTTCTCTGGGACTAGGCAAATGAAGAAGGAGACTTTATAATTTGGGCCAGCTCTGGAACTCACACCAGGAGGAGGGGAGGAGAGCACCATCCTGCCATGGTCTCTTTGGGAAGATCCCTTCCTCCATCGTCTTCTGCGGGGCAGAGCAGATCAAGGATGGCAGAGGCCTAGCAATCGCTCCCACTCCTCACATTCTGCTCCCATGTCAGACATTACTAATCAATCACGGCTCTCCTGCTCTACGATCCCCAGGCCCAGCCCTTCCCATAGCTCTTCCCAAAGCCACCGACAATCACGGGGAGCTAACCCAAGGGGACCCTTCTTGCAAGAAGTAGTGAGCCACACACTGGCTTCGGTTTGGGTCCCTGCTAGCTCACGGGCCAGGCCTGTCACAACAGACGAGATAGTCTGGCATCTGGTGGGCTCTTCCCACAGCTTAGCGTTCAAGGCTTCTGTGGTGATACAAACACAGCTGCTTGAGGAGAGGAAACATCCGCATTCATTTGGGGGCAAAGAACAAGTGGTTCCAAGGACAGGGCACTTGGCCAAAACTAAAGCCGTCCAGGAATGCTGGGCTGCTGGGCTTCAACAGTCCTCTGGGCCCCCCGGGGAGGTAGTCTGCACTTCCCTGCACCCCTCTGGTGCTGGGCATGGCCGCTGTGAGCAGAGGTGACAGAGGTCACACCTGTGAAGTTCCGAGGGCCCGTGTGTGGCTCCCCACACCCCCTCCCCTGCACCCTGGGTGACGGCCGAAGCAGGTGCTGAGACGGGCTCCCGCCAGCCCGGGGCCCTGAGTGGCCGTGACCATGGGCAGTGCCTCCTTGCTGAAGCTTTTATATCCCCAGATCAGAACATTTTCCCAAGCGGCGGGGCTTGCCTGCAAGTTGCGGATCTCCCTGAAAAATTAAATATTATTCGAAAATTGACCCAGAAATGCCAAAATTATTTCCAAGATGGCCCAACACGACCCCTTAAACATAAAGCCAGAATTTATCATCACGACCTCCTCGGCGAAGGGCCTCACTCACGTCCACAAGGATCACTCGAACCCTCAGAGCCCACCAAGCCCCACGATGTCCCCGCGACCCTTCCTGCCGCCGCTCACCACGATTCACGGAGAAGCAATATCTGGGTAGTGTTATTTTTTTTAAACTCTCCCTCCCCACTTCCCTCCAACCACGACAGGTTTCGGGACAGCCTCCCCTGGCCTCCCGCACCCCCAGCCCCCCGCTATAGAGAATCATAATAATTTTATCAGCCAATGTGCCCAATTTCCAACTCCTTCCTTCCACCCGTGAATAACCCAACTGTCATCCCTTCACTGTCCGCGGAGGCGTTCTTCTCTGGAAATAGAGAAGGAATTACAAACATAAACACGTAACAGAAGATTTCTCCTTGCGCTCTTCGGGCATTTAAATAGTATCTGTCTGGTGAGTCACGAGGTCATGGGGACAGCGGCCACCCCTTCTACTCCTGGGGTTGGGACGTGGGGCACAGGAGACATCGGTCCCCTCATCTGACACCCAGTGAGGTGTCCCTGAGGCTGTGCGGATTCGGGACACGATATCTGCCCGCCCTCCCCCTCCCCCTTGGACACCTGTCTCTCCCCGCCCCCCACCGCCGACCAGGGCCCTATCTTGAGCCTCGCGGGACCTGATTCTGTGTCCCACAAACAAAATGAGCTGAGTTCAATTCCAGCCGATGGGCCAAGGCCACAGACTCAGTTTGGGTGGAGGCTGGGCGGGATCCAGCTCAGGACTTCTGAGAGCAGGGTGAAGCGGGAGGGGGGAGGCTTCCCAGAGGAGCTGCAGATTAGGCTGGGCTGGGCTGGGGGGCCCAGCTCATCTGTGGGGCACTGAGCGGGCTGGCCTGAGTGGAGAAGACACCGGGGAGGGCGGAGAGGGGTGGCAAGACCACCACAACGGGACAGCATGGATGTCGGCCTGGAGTAGGAGGCAGAAGGGGTCCAGACACAAAACCCAGAGCCCAGAGCTTCTGCCTCCCCCAAGGCCCCGAGTCTGTGGTTTGGAGCTTCCCTTCCCTGGCCAGCCTGCCTCTCCACCATGGTTGGGGCAAGGAGAAGTGAGCCTGGGGTCCCGCAGCAGTGAGGGAGCCGCCGGGACCCGTGGCCTTGCTCTGAGACCGGAGGGCAGCCACACACATGCTTTGTGCTGAAACCTATCGCACCTTTTCAAAACAGAAGAGCCCCGGTTCTCACCGAAAAACAGCACGGCAAGGGGCCTGCCCTAGGAAGGCACAGCTCGCCTCGCTCGCTTGGACATTTCAGCATAAATTTCAATCTGGAAGAATATTGGAAAGAGGGCACTGGTAATGGACTCATCCCAGGAAAAGTATTTATTCTTGCCTTTCTTTAGCCAAGGAAAGTTCCTATGCTGGAAAAAGCACCTCACCGTCCCCCGAGCTGTATGGC
Source organism: Taxidea taxus jeffersonii (assembly GCA_003697995.1). NCBI lineage: Eukaryota > Metazoa > Chordata > Mammalia > Carnivora > Mustelidae > Taxidea > Taxidea taxus. The sequence goes on from ML097355.1 coordinate 13,406, forward strand.
AGAGATTAAAAATAGAAATAGAGAAGTAATCCTGACATGTTTATCACCTTCCCTTAACTCCTAGAGCTCTGCATCTTTTCCCTCCTACTTGGAAAAAAAAAAAATCATTATTTCTTAAGGCTTCCAAGTAACATCCCACTAATAAAACATGGTCTTTTCTTTCTTATTTTTTTTAAAGGTACAGACACTGTCTTTTTAAGTAGAGGGTATTTATTCCAACTCCTCATTTTTATAACTCAGAAGGAACAGAGGAGGGAGGGAGGAAGGAAGAGAAGACCCACTGGGTCCCCACGTGGCTGTGGGCACGGCACTGTGCGCTTTCCATCTGCTCCCTCGCATAATCCCCACAGCCGAGCTTTCGGGAAAGGTCTCCTGGCCTTATTTCATGATCAAAGAACCCCAGGCTTAGCGGTGAACAGACTCCCTGCACGACTCAGCTAGCCAGGGGCAAAGCAAGAACTGGAAGTGGCCTCTGTGACATGTAGTCTGAATTTTAAAGTCTGGCATGTTCCTGACTTCCTCAAGGCCAAGTTCAGTAAACAGCGCTCCCAGCTGGCTTCAGGATCTTGCCTTCACCCCGACTCCCAGCACAGCGCCGCAGAACGATCTGCACGGCCCCATCCCTTGGTCCCATCCCTTGCTCGGTCCTCACCAGCGCCCTAGAGCTGGGGCAGGAGAGGGGGCTCTTCCCCCAGACAAGTGCACTGTGGCTCTGATCTCATCAGAAGCGCCCACTGGGGACTTGGACGGGGACTGGGGGTCTGTCCACTTGCACCACCATTGCCAGGCCCCAGGGGAGGAAAGGCAGGAAGTACACGCAGGCAGACCTCACGGCCGGGCGAGATCTGCAGCCTCGGGCCAGACCCAGAAGGGTGCAGAGGTGGGGAAGGAAGCAGAAAATTGATGCCACTGATGTCACCCTGCCCCCCAACCCTGTTCCAGCATTCTGCCGCTGGAGGTGCCGTTTTCCCCCGTGCAAATGATTCTGTCCCCCTCTTAAAAGCCTTTGCATCGTGCCTGAGTTAAGATCATGCTGTAAGCAAAGATATCGCCAACCCAGGCTGTGAGAGGCCACGGCTCTGGGCTTTGTGTGGGCCTAGAGAAACCTCCCGTCGTTCGAAAAGGACAGAGGATAGAAAGGACGGGCACGGGGGTCATTTCATAACATATGAGATTACCAAATCACCATCACGTACACCTGAAATGAACAGGATGTGGCGTATTTCAATTTAAATATTAACTAATAAGAAAAGGAAGGAAGGGAAGGAAGGAGGGACGGAAGAAAGAAAGAGAAGTAAAAAGGAGCCTAGGGAACATTCTGCTGCTGTAGAAGTAGACCGTCCCACCAGACGCAGAAACAAAAGTTCGTTTCCAAAGCATCTACTTCACCATCTCAGCAAGTGCTGAGAGCGCCTGGGCTGATGGAACGGGACTCCAGAGATGCGGAGGCAGGCAACGGCTCACACAGGCTGCTGGGAAACGGGGACGGCGACACTGTAAGTTTATAAGGAAAGCGGAAATGCCACCGTGGGACTGAATCCACAGCGGGGGGACAGAATAATGAACTGGCACTGGAGGAGAGAACAGTCTGAAGGAGGCCCTGGGAGGCTCTCTCAGAAACATGTGGTTTTCAGGCCTGCACCTTTGCTGTGTTCCCTCTGCCCGGCGCCTGGAGCAGACCATGTTTCCAGGTCCACTGCAGACCCCTGGGGTGATGGCGTCTCCCAGGGGCCCCCACACGTGCAGCCTCCAGGCATGGGCTGTGGGCAAGAGTCAGACGAGGACTCCACTGGGTGGTGACCTTGAGCCAGGTCCGGAAGGACAACCGGAGGGATGAGCGGAGGGCCAGCGACTGCCCAGGCTGGAGCACAGACAGACAGCTGTGGGACGCCAGGCAGGGTTGGCCACAAGCCAGAGTGTGACCTTTCTGCTGCTATCGATGGGAGGTGGCGTCTCAACTTTGATCAATAAACCTTTGCTGCTTCAGAGAGGAAGCAGGTGCCGGAGACACCCCAGCAGATGAAATATGCCCTCCCACTCTTTAGAAGGCCACAGTCTGGTGGGCGTACAGTGTGGGAGAAAAACGATCCAACTTGACTTTCAGAAAGATATCTGTAACTGATTTAAAGTTAATCCATACTTCTACAACACCACCAGTACTCTGAGTCACACAGTTGAGAATGCTGGCTCTGAAATCTGCCTGCATTCAAATCTGAAGCGTACTCCTTGCTGTGTGACCTTGAGTGAGTGACTTCACCTTTCTGGTGCTTCAGGTTCCTACTCTTAAAACAGCACTACTGCTCCTATCACAAATGATGGTGACAATGGTGGTGACAGTGATTATGGTGATAGTGGCGGTGATGATGATGGTGGTGGTGATGGTGATGATGATGGTGATGATGGTGTTGATGGTGGTGGTGATGGTGGTGGTGGTGGTGATGGTGCTGGTGTTTGATGAGGATGGTGGTGGTGATGGTGGTGATGGTGGTGGTGGTGATGGTGGTGATGGTGGTGATGATGATGATGGTGATGGTGGTGATGGTGATGGTGATGGTGGTGAAGGTGATGGTGGTGATGGTGGTGATGGTGATGGTGGTGATGATGGTGATGGTGATGGTGGTGATGGTGATGGTGATGGTGATGGTGCTGATGATGGTGATGGTGATGGTGGTGATGGTGATGGTGGTGATGGAGGTGATGATGGTGGTGGCTAATGTGCACTACACACCTACTAAGCACCAACTACTGTTGTCAGCACATCTGCAATAATGCACTGCATCTCACTAGGACCTTCTGAAAGTGGTGGTAAACTGCTCCCATTTCGTTTACCCTCTCTGGAACAGTGACCTACTTCTTGTCACGGAGAGGTTAAGTAAATTGCCCAAGGTCAAGTGAGGATAGTTATAATTATTTTTAGTCTTCATATTTTGCCTTTATATCCAAGAGACAAAGGCTTTAGTAAAATTAACTACAATTAATCATGTGTCTTAAAGGTAGAAACGTGGCAGGGATGTAAAGCACCAGGCTTTCTCCGACACCCATCCTGCCGGATCTGAGTGTCAGTCTGGCGTAGGCTTCCCCGTACTCGACTCCACCTTGAACAAAGCCACTACAGGGACCTGGCCCCTCCCTGTCCGCAACAGGCCATGTTGACCTCTCAAGATAGTGTGTGTGATTATTCCCAGGCCTCAGCTGAGTGTTTGGTAACAGCCCGATTTATTCCATATGCTTTCTTAGCCTGATAAATTGAACCTAGTAATTTGCTCTCCCGCTGCATCAAACATGACTTGACTAGACGCTTTTTATGATGGTGTTTCGCCGAGAATCTGGTTAGCCCGATCAGTAAACCAAGCCTGCTGGTAGGAACACATGCGCTTTCTCCCAGGACAACTTGAAATACCAAACATCCCTGGGACTAGCTGTGACAATGGTGAGGACAAAAGCAATCCCCATTTCCTGAGTGACTATGATGCTCTGTCCTTCACACTTCACACAACTTGCCTCAAGTAACCCATGCAACAGTTCTGATGAGCAGGATTGATGGGGTCCATTATACAGGGGAGAAAAGCGAGGCTCAGCAAGGACAGGTATCTCACACAAGGCTGTGCCCCTGAGGAGTGGCCGGGGCGGGGGGCGGTGGAGAAGGCAGTGGGGGATTTGAATCTGAGTCTCTGTCTCCAAAATCCGTGTTATTTTACACCGGTCTATAGCACTAACAGCATGGTAACAGAAATCTGCAGGGTTGACCTGAAGCTTCTGATCCAAATTAGCCTCGAAGAAAGACACAAAGAGAAAAGTGCCCGAGGGGCGCTCAGATAGGGGCCCCCCAGGAAATCAGCACGCTGCTCAACAACACACACGCCATGGTTCACCGGAGTCGGCCACAGACACAAACAGAGCGAGTGAAGACGGGATGCGGACTCGAAGTGCAAGTCTCCCTCATGGTGAGCTCCCAGGCACCGGGACATAAATTCTCAGGCACTCAGAGCCTCCGGTCAGATGATGCCAGAGAAACCAAGGCGTTTGGGGACGGTGTTTAAATCGGGTCACAACAAGTGTGACAGAAGATGAGACACTCACCACTGTCCATGCAGCACAGTGGCCGCTGGCCTGTCTACACCTGCCCACGTCCGGGAGGGCATGAGACCTGTCCCGTAGAAGCGTCTCTGGACCCCTGCAGTCCCTCAATCACATGCACAGAGAATCAGAGCACCTGCCTTCCCGGGATGCAGGGACGCCTGCAACGGGCTCTCCCCCAGAATGAGACGGCCTTTCCTCCTCCCTTTCCCCATCTCTCCAGACGTGGTCACTTCCTGCCTCCCTTGGGCTTTGAAGCCTCCTGACACTTCCTTCTGTTAGACGATTTCTCCGGCTGACTCCAGTGATCTGTTCACTTCTTGCCCCTATCCCACTAGAGCATGAGCAGGTCAGGGAAGGGGCTGTATTCTGGAATCCCGGTGCCCACCTTAGGGTCTAGCGCACTCCGTGTTCAGACAGGCTTACCGAACCAATAAGAAGGACAATGTCAAGGTGATGGGCGGGTGGGTGGATAGCAGGTGGATCAGGGGATGGGAAGTCGAGCAGTGGGTGTCTACCAGCACATTCCTTCCCAGGCTGGCCTTACCATACGAACATGCTGCCATGTGCAGCCGATTTTAAGTAGTTGCATTCTCTTGCCTTCTACGGAGACACAGTAACTAACTGAGCCTCTCGGGAAGCTCCTGATTTCTCATTATGAGAGGTATCGGTTATAAAAATTCCTAGAAACGCCTTCTCGTGCTCTCCCCTGGTCAGTTCTTTAAGATAAGGTCCCAGAGGTGGAATTCTTGGCTTTCATGCGGTGTCTGTTTTTAAAGCTTCCCCCCGCCGATTCTCCCACCAGCCCCTCAGCCAGCGGCCGGGCACTTCTGAGACGTCGGTGACTCACCCCTGCCCCTTCCTTCTCTGGCAGTCACCTCTACCATCCAGCCCCCAGTCACCGGGTGCTTCTTCATTTTTCTCTCATTCTGGGAAACTGCACGGGCTGTCACTCCATTCAGTTAGTGGCCATTCCCAGCAAGGTCAATGGCACTCTGATCTGTTCTCCTCCAACTTTAAATTATCCCAGTGTCTTGCTGGTTTCCTAACACGTGTTCTCCCACGTCCCTACAACCCGAAGGCTCTTACTTCACAAGAATTGGTTTCCTCTGGCCGTAGAGGGCTCCGACCAGGGGCTGCCCTCCCTTCTGCCCCGGGGCGCCATGTGTGGTGGCGGTCTTCCTCTACCTCCTCAGGGCGACACTGTTTCCCCTTGCCTGCCTCATAACGTTTCCCCGGGCCTGGATTTGCCACTGCATCCTGGCTCGTCGGTCCTCAGGGACACGTCGGCCATCACAGAGGTGAGGCCACGGGCAGCCCCAACATCAGCTCAGTATCATGACACGGATAGGAGCTTGAGAGAACGTGTTAAGTGAGGCCCACCGGTGTGGGGGGGCAGGAATGTCACGGCCACTGGACAGGCTCTGTGACTCTAAGCCGCTGTGGTGTTGCGCGTCCACAAACACCCCCACCCATTACAGCACAATGCGCGCTCTTGTCCTGCCGTCTGAGGCCCCCCAGATTTGGAAAGTCACCTCTCCGGATATACACTCCCTCTTCCTCCTTATACACCCCTCCCCGCCATATGCACGGTCCTCCTCCCCCACTGAAGGCCCGCTTCTCCGACCCTGGTCTACGTTTCGCTCAGCCCTCGCTGTGGCCCTTCAAACCTCTGGCCCTGTTCCAGGCAAGGCCAGCCTGCCACCCAGCCCTGTCCCCGAAAACCCCAACACTTGGTGCTTCTGATCATTCCTTGACATTGGTCATCAACCCACCCCCAGGCTGGCTCGGGTGCTGAGCCGAGGCTCCTGTTCCAAGCGAACACACCAGGACTTAGGTCTCCTGTGGTTTGCCTCATCCGGAAAGAACCAGGGACTCGCTCTCCGGTCCTTCTTGAGGGAATGCCCTCAATGCCCGAGGCGCACTCTCGAGACTCTTCTTGAATGTGGCAAATTTTCCTCCCTCTGAGGATTTGACTCCTAGAAATGCCAGAGGTCATGTGAAGAGACGATCCAACGGTGTAAGTATGCAGGGAAGAAATAATCAAATACATGCACGGACTCCCGCTTGCCCTTTCCTGGTTCCTGGAAGAAAACTGTTCTCTCGGACCATCCCTCATTGTGGGGAGACCTCTTTCCTCTCTGTGACCCTTTGCCTTGGACTCCCCACCCCAGAAGAATGGTCTTCAAAATCGGGATTCAGAGACCCCATGGACATAGCCTCAGGGGCTCTACTCCCTCTACTCAGCAAGTTCTGGGTCACCCGGACGGGAACCTTACAATGAAGTCCTACACACAAGTTCAGTGCCCACGTTCGCATGAGTGAGTACCTGGGGCTAAGTAAGTCAAGGTCAAGTTATGTCTCGGAGCCCTCTAAAACGTGCTCTCAGAAAACAGAATAAGGAGTAGAAGAACCAAATCGCCGCATGATATATATGGGTACGGACATGCCAATCTCCCCAAAAAAGGTTTTGCAGGATAACTCTGGTGGCTAGAATTATCCTTACAGACTTCATCTCAGCCCACGTCAACATCTCATTGTTCATTAGTCATTAAGTACATACACAGTGAAGATTATTCTATTAACCAGCATTTGACATTTTTTTAAGACATTAGATATGGGGTGAGCTCCTTTTATAGCAACTGGCTTAATAAAAGAATGGGTTAGTGGCTCAGATTCCCTTCAGTGTGAAAAAGTGGGGAGAAGTGATCTCTGATAGCTCGAACGGTGGTCCTTCCACACGAGATCCAGTGACTAGAGGATGAGCCCCGGGACACAGAGATAAAGCTTCTCCAAATCACAGCCCAACAGCACAGGGTTTGGATGTGACCGACGACGCATCGAGTTAGTGCCGAAAATTTGAATTCCGTCCGGGCTGGAGTTTTGTTTGCTCACCGCCTGTAAATTTGTTTTAGATTCACAGCGGCATCAGATCCCTAAGCCGAAGGAATTTAAGCCTGGCGTTAGGTCTGTCCATATTTAAATAACGTAATAATAAAGGTAAGTTAAGTCAACACTGGCCATCCCTGACAATGTTTTCCTTAAAAGGGGCCAGTACCTTATTCAAGCAAGAGCAGCCGTGCTCTGGTTTCCCTGACCGCACCGGAACCACCAGAGGAGGGGTGGGCCCCCCGCGCCCGCCAACGGACTCTTCCAAACACCCAGGCCAGCTCTAGGCAGGGACTCCAGCATGGGGAGATCCTGGCTCACGAAGCCATTTAAACCTGAAAAGAAGGTCTGCCTGTTTGCCTGTCTGCTTTGTAAATATTATCCCGGGCTGGGCAGGAAGGGGCAGGTTTTTAAAAACACCCATAATCATCTTCTCTGTGTTTGTTGCTTTTGCTCGGGCCCCGACTTCCAGAACGCGGCCAGCCTCCAGCGGCCGGGCTGGGGAAGGAAGCAGGCCGGTCGTCCCCAGCGGACAGGGTCTCCGAGCCACGGCTGATTCTGTCAGGGACAGAGCGTGCTCTTCGGGCTGCTGAGGGATCAGCCCGCCTCTCCTGCTTCCCTGTGGCTGTGGGAGCCGGGGGAGAGGGTGCTGCCGACACAGAGGCCGGGGTCCTCGTGCACGATGACGTGCCATTCCAGGGCCCGTGACATTCAGTCCCCAGGTGACCCACCCCTCACCCTCGTTCTGCAAATTCTGTCCTGGGCTACCTCCCACGTTGACATGAATTCAAACCTTTCCAAAAACAACAAAAGCCACACTGAAAACCTAGCCGCCGCCACCCCGACTGCTCATGGCCCTCCTGCTTGTCACCTGCTTTCGGTAAGATGACAAGAACTCTGGTCTCAGCTTATCAACCAGATGGAAGACGTTGGTTTTATCACAAAGGGAAGATTCCTTTGCTTCGCTGTCACAGTCTTTCCCAGAAGCTTGAACATTCTCACGCAATGTGAAGGAGGCCCCGTCAACCCTAGGCTTCGAGTCTAGTCCCACATAGGCACCTGCCCTCGGATGTCGGGAGTAATGGGTCACTGTCCTCACCTGGGGGTCATCCCTGGGAAGGGGCCCAGATGCAATCTGGGCCTTCTTATTTCATTGGTGGGGAGACTGGGGCTCAGAAGGGTCGGACTGTCTCAGGTCACACAGCTCCTTGGCGTTAAACTCCATGCTCCCGTCCCGTCCCAGAGGACTCCCACCACACGCAACCACGGTCACACCTGCTCTCTGGCCCGGCAGAGATGTCACTTACAAACAAGGCACCCCAAACGCACCATTTTCTTGGGCAGCTTGCCCGTCGCCAGGATCAGAGTATTGAGAGCTGGACAGAGCTCATGGGGTCCAGCTGCCTCATTTTCCAGACGGGATCTCTGAGGGCCACAGACAGGCACTTGCGCACCACCGAAAAGGAGTCAGAGGCAGTGCAGAGAACGGTGCCAGCATCACAACCGCCCCGCCCGCGTGGACTCGCTGTGCATCTTCGGGCCACTTGCTTGCTTCTCTGGGGCTCCTCGGCCCCGTCTGGATGACCTGGCTGGTCCAGCAGCAACCCTGAAGAGCTGCGGAGTGAGCTCAGTGACTCGGGGCACGCCGACCCTAGCCGCAGTGCTGATCACTACAACCGTCATCCCCTTGACCTTCACCACTCCTCCCCTGCACCAGGAAACTTCCAGTTATATTTTTCTTCTGTAAGACTTTTATTTTGGGGAGGGGTTGTTGGTTCACATGAATCCTTAAACTAAACCTTCTTTGTTTGGCATTTCTGAATCCAGTGCCTGAAAGTTGGGGTCAACATGGAACCGAATGCCCCACACATTTATCAGGAGGATGGAACCCAGCCTTGTCACTCAACTGCTGTGGGCGGGAACCCGCGGCCTTTGGAGGAACGCACACGGGCTCCGGGAAGGACTTCTGCCTGAACTCCTCATACCCACGTGCACAAGAGGCAGCCCTGCCATGGCCCCAAGGGAGGTCCGTGCACCCAGCGGGCACCCCGGGCACACTCGCCACACCCTCTGCACCGTGCGGTGACGGTGGCTCCATCGTGCACACAGGTGCACACAGGACAGCAGCGGCGGGGGGGGGGGCAGTTCTCGACTGAGCACCAGCTTCCCCTTGTCACCTAGGGCCCCAGGGGACACTGGGGAGACCTATGGTGTTTAGAAGCCATTCAGTGTGAGAAGGTGTGGACCCTGGACAGTTGCCACCTGGCTTTGTCCTTCCTGCCATGACCATGAAGGACTCAGAGCTGGCTGGAATGTTGGCCTTCCGTGGAAGGACGCAGAAACCCAACAAGTGTCCATAGCTGAGAAGCAACAATTCCTACCTACAGCAACCCCTTCAAGCTAAAATGGCGGTGGGAGGAGAGGAAGCATGAAACCGGCCTCCCCTATCCTGGTCTGGGAAGCAAGAAGGACCCTGTCTTCCCATTAACGTATCTAGGATTTAAAGGTCTAGTACAATAGCGACAGACTTGAAGTCAAAATCATTCTAAGGGGGAGAACCGTTACCTGATGGCAGACAGCTCAGGTCTACGGTCAGGAAGCAACCAGAGACAGAACACATCTGTCAGCCCCAGGAAGGGCATCTTCCCGGGGCCGATGCGTCCCCAAAAACACACGGACTGGCAAACTGGGGGTGTGCCCCTGAGCCGAGAGAAAGGGACCCCTTCCTCAAGGCCCACCCAGTCCCTGTCAGGCAGTGCCCCGAGTGGATGAGAGCGTCATCATTTCCCCCGGTTCCGGCACTTCTGTTCCAGACCTGGACGGCTCTCCTCGGAGGTCCCGCTCGGCCTCCTCATTCTCTCACAAAGGCTGGAGTGGCCCCACCGTCATACAAATAAGCAAGCTCGGGCCGAGAGCAGACGGTGGGCAGCCCAGGGTCACACGGCAAGCCAGCTGCCGGGTCTCAAACCCAGGACCTCTGACCGCAAAGCTACTGTTCTCGTGACCACGTCATGGCCTGGGCGTTGAACGTGCTAGAAGCCATCCGGGACACGTACCCGACCAGCAGATGTATTTCAGCTGTTAAAAGATGCAGAGAAAAGCAGCAGGAGCTGACCCCGACTTGCAGGAAAGTGATGTCACCGCTCCGGCCAGCCCACGCCCAGGGGTCATTATTTTAAAAGCGATGAGACTATCCATTAAAGCTGGCACTGGAGTCGTGCCCCGTCAACATCCGGGTGTGTGGGCAGGGCCCAGGGCAGGTCCTCTGGGGGCTGCATTGCTGGCACTGTGGGTGAGGGCTGGGGCCTTGGCTGCTGGGACCTGCCCGCCCACGCCTGGCTGAGGGCAAGAGCATCAGGAAGCAGGAGCGGGGCGACAGGGCTTCCTCTGGGCTCTGGAACCTTCCCGACAGCAGCTGAAGGCTTGAGCCGGCCTTCAGGACACACAGGCAGCATTCTGGGCGGCATGGCCCCTTCCCACCGGAGGCCCCACCCTCCTGGGGGCTCCCAGTCCTGGCAGCCGGCCCGTCCTGTGTCCGTGCTCAGGGGATGGATGGCCAGTCAGCCCAAGGGAATCAGCCGATGACCGGGATGCCAGCTCGGATGAGCACAAGCCTCAGCATGTGTCTGCAGAATCAGCATTCCCGTAAACACACAGGGCGGTGTGTCCCCATGTAAACACGTTCAAGGGGACCGGCACTGACTAAGCCATCCTGTCAAAGGCAGGTGTGGCGGATGGGTCACTGATATGGCCCCACTGCCCTCACCCCTCCCTCCTCTCCCCACGTCCATTTGCCGTGTGGCTTTGCAGCTTCTTCTCTCAAAAGGTAGAACAGAAACTTCCTCCCCTGGCATATGAACCAGCCTTGCTTTGGCCAGAGGATGGGGCAGAAGTGACCGCGGGCCATTGAGTTTCGAGATCTGGGCGTGCGCTCCTCCCTCGCTCATGGAGCTGTATCAGTGACCTGGAGAACACGCCCGGTTAGGCGGCTGGATGCTGAGAGTCGCTGGGAGTCACTCTCAGCCCCTCAGCAGAAAGTCAGCCAGTGCCAAACATGGGGGTGGGGGTACCTGCACCAGCCGGCCTCCAGCCATTCTGCAACTGAAGGGACACTCGGGAGCACGACGGCGCCAGCCAAACCTCTGCTGGCCCGTGGAGCCGGCCGGCCCACCCACCCAACAAGAGCTCAAGGTTTCTACTGGAAACCATTGGCTTGGGGGTGCTTCGTTACCCAGCACTAGCTCCCTGACACGCTGGAGAAAGAGGGTTAGGGAACTCTTCACGGAGAGTCGGGGAGGGAGGTGATGCCTGCACGGGGTCGGGATAGGTGAATTTGGGGCACGTGCTGGGTATTTGGGCAGAGAAGAGAGGATAAGCAACAGGGAGACGCCGAAGAGCAGTGTGGGGCAAGCAGGACGCCAACAAGGTCGCAAACGAAGGGGAGACGCAGGTGGACAAGAAGCGGGAGAGACAGGTGTGGCCCAGCCCCGGCCGGCCCGTGCGCCAGGCCGAGCAGCTTCCCAGTGCTCCCCAAACCTCTCGGTTAACCGCTTTACCTTGTAACAGATTCTTGGAGAGTTAAAAGAAGGGGGAGACTCGATGTTTTTGGTTCCACGCCAAAGGCGGAAATAAATACTTCACATATGACCAGAAGCCGTAGAAACGTCGACTTCCTTGCAAATCTTTTCGGAATGCGAATTTCCTCTGCGGCTCTGATGTGCAGTAAGGTTTTTGAAAATGTGGTTGTGAAGACGGCTCAGGAACGTGACCCTAGCACGTCCTTGATGAATACGAGGGCTTGGAATTAGGAAGAAGTCCTAGAGTAAGCGGATACTGAAGTCAAGCTTTTCCCAGGATTTTAGTAACGAGAAACACGAGCGGTTTAAAAGGAGCCACCAAGGGTCACCCGGCTGGCTGAGAAGGGGAACATGTGACTCAGACCTCTGTTGGGCTTGTGAGTTCGAGCCCTACCTTGGGTACAGAGTTCAGAAGAAGGAGAAGGAGAAGAAAGAGGAGAAAAAGCTATTTACGATTTTCTTTGTATTTTTTTAAAAGTTAAAAAATAAAAGGCACCGCACGAGCAATGTGACGCTCTCTCCTGCGGGAAGACGTGGACAAGCCAGGTCTGCTCAACCCTGACTCAGTCGCTCATTCGTTCCACAGAGACGGCAGACAAGGGCTTGGCCAGACCCTGCACTGGGGCCCCAGGGTCTACACACAATGGAAACGGGAGCCCTGCTCTTCCAGCAGCCCCAGCCGCAGCCCAGGCAGAGGGGAAGGGCCTTTCGGCCTCCCGCACAGCACAGCTCACGGGTCTGCAGCGACGGAGGCCTCTGGGAACACAGAGGATGGGGGCATGGCTTCAGCCGCCCCTTCCGCGTGGGCTCTGAACGATTTCCTTACACTCTCTGTGAACGAGACTTTGCATAAACGCCCATTTCCAGGGAAAGCCCGCACCTGACACTCGGAACTGTAACCCCCCCTGGACTGGGCCTCCCTAATCTGCACCACGAGTGGGAGCCCCCGAGGGCGGTCTCCATCAGGCCTGGCCTCGCATGCATCTTAGGGGAAGAACTAGCCAGCCCCTCCCCACCCAGGGCTGCATCCACTGCTCGCACGGCGGCTGGCGGCCCAGCGTGCTGCCGGGCTGATCTTGGAGACACAGCCAGGCCCAGTCCACGGATAAGGGCCTCTGAAGTCCGCCCAGATGGCCTGATAAGCGTCTGGCCGAATTCCTGCCATGCCAGCTTTATCGCGTTCCCATCATCTTCCACGCTGGTAACTCGACCCACTGAGCTCTACCGGCAGCACAAACCAACAGCTCAAGGAAAGCTTGTTTGATATACGGTGTCTGGACATCAGGGTGGTCAGCGGTGGGGACAACTGAGAGAGCCTCTGTGCACCAGGCCCGAAATAAAGGCCAGGAAGATGGAGGGGCTTCAAGTCCATCCACAGGAACCACAGAGAACCCTCCAACTGCCTTTTGAAAGAAGGAACCAAGAGGCAAATGGGCTATAAGATCGGTCTCTATGGCAATATTTCATGCATTTGACAAAATGATCAAAAAGACAGGGAGCGAGACCTGCACAGATTTGTAAAGAGCTCAGGGAATTGATAAAAAGGAGGACTCCTGGGGGTGGGGGGGAGAGGGGTTGGGAGACGGTGGTGGGGTTACATTATATGTTTAAATTAAAAAAGCATAAATTTAAAAAAAAAAAGGAGGACTCCCCACTGCATGGGTGTGATATGAACAGACAGTTCCCAAAAGAGACAAATGACTCGGGAGACAGACGTAAGGGACGGTCTTGGACGTCACCAACAAGCAGAGAAACACAAGCATTTCACCTATAAAAACGATCTTTGAAGTTTTCATATTTATTTACTGCCGGTAAAAGTGCAGGTGGTCATATTAATTGGGATCAGTCTCTAGAGGATAAAGGACTACAGAAGTGTCCATATACCTCAACCCACTGAAGTCCAGCTTCTGGAACGTTTCTGCTGGAAATCACTCAAATGTTGGGGAAAACATCTACATGAAAGTGATAATTTTTTTTTAAGAGTAAACATTTTAGAAATGACCTGGATGTCCTCTTATAGGAATCAAAACGACGGTGGTCAGAACGGAGGTGAAAACTCGACTTGCTTCTGTGCAAGATAAAATTCTATCATTGGTACATAATCGCACGCGCGGTGGTAAAAAAAAATTTTAAGACTGGAAAAATATTCACCAAAATTCTTACAGTGACTGTCCAAAGGGGTGGAACTGTGGTATCTTTTTTCTCCTCTACTTTCCCAGGGGTGAAGGAATATAGTTACATGGGTGTATTACTTACAGAACATGCACACCACACGCCCAGGACATCGTGGGTGTCCCCGTGGCGCTGGCGGCACTGAGCAGTGAGAGCAGCGTCAAGCAGGGAATGTACAGTGATCTCAGGCTGCGTTCTAACGGACTCACACCCTGTCAATAATCATCGGGTCTGTAGGCACCCGCACAGCTCAGCTCCTGACAACGGCAGGCTGCTGTCCTCGGCTCCTTCAGACGGCCCCAGCCAATCTCACTACCCTGGGGCCACAAGGAGCCACAGGCTCTCATCAGGCCTTGTCTTTACTAGACTTGTTCGGGCACCTTCTCTTCGAAAGCTCTCTCTCACCACACTTGGCTTTGTCCGCCCACTCCGCCCACGCTGAGCTCCTGGGAGCTCCTCTAATGGCCCGGATTGTGTGATCTCCCTTGGCCCAAAGGGCCCTTCTCTGCTAACAGACAAATTATCAGGACGATTCGCAGGGTTCAAATCAAGCAGGAAGTTCCCCGGGAAATACCGGAGTTCTCACTTTTCTCCCCCGTCCACACCTCGTACAGACACCGGATGCTGTATTCTTCCCATTTGTTGACATGGCTGCCCCGACCTCAGGTTGTCGAGTAGGAGAATGAATGATGGGGTTGTGTGTGCTTTGTGTCCGGTGTGGGCTGGCTGCTCGAGGGGTGCTTGCTGAATGAAAAGGCTCAGGAGAGGCAATAGCTCCTGCCTTTAGTGATTCACCTGCTGCTGGCTCACAGCTTCAAGTCCCTGTGTCTTTTTCAGTTAACGGCTCAGACTGATGAATGCATCATGGCTCACTGCACACATAAGTGGGACACAGAGCATGTCTCGTGATGACATTTGACCCAGAATACCTTCAGTTGGCTCATTCGTTTCCTGGCAGGCTCCTTCCACATACCTCTGGGGTTTAAGGGTCTCCATCAGAGACATCCAGGGGGAAAACAGGACCCAGCGAGGGCGTGCATTAGTGGCCCCGAAATTAGCTGCCATCCCATCCACCAAAAGCACTCTCTACCGTTCCCGGTGCCATCGGCAAAAAGAGACGAGTCCAAATCTCCACTGAAAATCCTTGCTAATCTCTTTATGGAATTATTTCTGCCACAAACCATGTGGAATTGCAATAGCAAATTGCAAAATGGGACAGAAACGTCTTTGTGCCTTATCCTTGGGGAGAGATAATCACTTAAGATGCCATAGCATTTAAAAGTAATTGCTTTTTAAAAAAGCAAGGGGCGTAGAAAGGACCAGTTTGTAAACTCATCCTTATTTCGTGCAAGATGGGAAGAGGGATGGGCTTCTGACTGAGGTCTGTGCGGGATGATGAGCTACAGTGCTCTCTCCAGGCCCTCCGCAGGGAAACAGGAGACAAGTCATGGCGCAGGAGAGTGAAATGAGGTAAATGCCTAAGGATCTCTGACTCTAGGGGACAGCACCTGCCCCGAACCAGCTCACACGCAGTAACATCGTGGCTAGAACACAACGGGACAAAGGTAACCAAGATCTGACACAAGCATTCTGCCCCAATTCAGAGAGAGACTGGTGCTAGACGTGGAACTTTGAGGAGTACCACATAAGGTTCTGGCGGGACGTGCACAGCTGTACTTGGTGTCCTTTTCACCCCAGCCCACGGCTCCGAACTTGGCCCAAGGCCCCCAACGGTGCCCACAGCCCTGACCTCTGGAAGCAGGGGCCGTGGCCGACAGGGGTGCTTGGGCAGCACTGATGACTCTGCTCCCCTCTTGTGTGCTGGCTTATAAATGCACTGAGAAGGGCTGCAGGTGTTGTTGAACCCAGCTTGTCCCAAATATATTTGACCTCGGAAGGTCGATGAGCAGCCCGAGGAAGTGTGCTTCTGAGAAACCATTTGAGGAAACATTCCTCTAAGCTTAGTTTTCAAAACTGTAATCAGTGATAAATTGTTCTAATCTCATGGGACGTCCTGTCTGTGGGAGCGTGGCACAGATGCCCTTTCTTGGGGGGTCAGAGAAAACCCCCACAGCTAAAGCCTCGTCAGGGGCGCTGGCAATGGAGGGAGCCATCCAGGAGAGAGGGGAATAAGGCACTTTTCGGATATCCATCCACACAACCCAAGCCACTGATAGGCCTCCTGGTGGCCCCAAAGTTTGGAGAATAGGAGTGGAATGCCGTCCTCCACAAGGGCACACTGGTCTGCCAGCCTGCACGGCCAGGATGGGCCAGGAGCTCATGCCCTGCAGATATCCTGGTGGCAGGGCCTTGTGCCCAACCCACGTGGCCCTCTGTACTGTGGCACCCACGCCACAGTGGGATGCCGTGAGCCAAGGCACGGAGACTCTGGGAAATCTGCTTCTGACGTCTTTACATTTTGCATTTTCACTGGAAGTGAGAACAGATTTCTAATCTGCGTCCTTATTCTGCTTCCCATCAGCAGCCCTGCAGCACGGCCCCGGGGGTTCGGGCTGGGGAGGGAGTCAGCTCCTTCGGAAGCCCTGTGGGGCCCGTGCTGTGTGATCCTGACAAGCCACACCATCCCTCCGTGTCCGCATCCATACAGGGCAGACAGAATAACGGCCATTCTCACGGTGGGCCCGAAGCGCGGGGCGTGGGAGTGAGTGTATGGAGACCACATCTCCGGGCGGAGGGCAGGGGACGCGCATGGGAACCTCTTCTTCCAGACAGTATTTGCTCAGGAACGAGGGTCAGGCACCAGCTCAGCCCTGGAGATGCAGCCTGGGCAAGTGGACCCCGTTCCCGCTCCCAGGGCACACGGAGGTGGCATCCTCCGCGGCGCGGCCTTCCACTCCTCGAGCCTCTGAGCCCTTCCGAGGGCGGCGGCGGCGAGAGGCTGACAATGCCCTGAAGTCTGCAGACTCGCCCGGAAGTCCCGGTTTCCCTTCTGCACTTGGAACGTCTGCTAACTCGACTGAGTGTGGGAGCAAATGCAGGAGACCCGCGGTTTGTACCCCTAGCAGGGACTGGGCCGCGGCTCTAAGGAGTCTGGGGCCGTGTGTTCCTCTCCGGAAAATGAACAATCACCCCATTTTAGGGGACGGATAAACAACCAAGGCACAGAGGGGTGGAGGAACGTGGCCAAAGTCACACAGCAAAACCGCAGGGGAGGCAGACTTGCGGCCAGGTCTGCGGGGTTCCAGAGCCCACGCCCCTTTCCGGTTCTTTATGCCAGCTCTCCTAGTCTATACACCCAAGAAAATACAAGCTAGGAAGCCTTTAAAAATGATGAGGAAGGACTATGGGAAACTGTTTACTTTGGAGTCAGCAAAATCTACGGGAATTTTTCCTCAAATGCCTCCTGTGTGTCCCTCTGTGCTCTTCTGGGTAGAGCCATCTCGGCGGTCGTGGTGCTCAAAACCGAGACCCACACTGCAGTTCAGGGCAGAGCCCCAGGCCTCAGTGGCCCCTCTCCCCTCTGGCCACTCGATGGGCACCCCTAGATTTGCTCTAAGGCCAAGTCCAGCTCTGGGCTCGCGGGTGACCCTCAGGGTCCATTCATGGGTGGATTTTTGCTCCCTGAAATCCCCGGAATGTCTCATTACAAATGCAGTGCAGAGAAGGGAGGCGGCGAGGGGAGGTCACACACCAGACAGCATTCAGGCGACCGGCTTCAACCAGTAAAGCTTCTCTAAAACGTGACCCAGACCAGTGTCCTCCGCAGGGACTGCTGTCTCCAAGCCAAAGGTGAGCCTCTCACAAAAATTCTGTCCCTGTGCCCCTCAACCCTTGCACCGTCTTTGCCGCAGCTCAGGCTGGCAAGCCCCCCCCCGCCAGGATCCTGTTTCCTGGACTCTCTGAGCTTAGTTCAGACACTCCCTCCTTCAGAACCCTTCTCTGGTCAGCAAACTGCACTCTCCTCCCAAAAGCAACCACCACCTCCTCTGTCCAGGAGTCTTGCCTGCTGGTCTCCTTCCCCAGGTCTCACCTTGCTTCCAGCATGGGCTGCAGGCTGCTGAGTGTCTGTCTGTCTCCCCCTCAATTGTGAGCTTCTCCATCACAGGGAGGGGCTGTGGACCCATCTCCGAATCCCCACCCTCCGATCAAGAACCAGCCAATCAACAGAGAGCACTTTGGGATCGAAATTGCCCTCCAACTGCTTTACTGTGAATTGTACGATTCCCACAAACACTCTTTCTCCAGCTTGAAAACTGAAGCAACGCCGGGCATCATTCAGAGCACGGGCATCTGGGTGCACACAGAGCCGGATCCCGGTTCCAGCCTCATCACCGGCTAATGTCCTCGAGGATGGCACCATCGGTCAAGGCCCCCGGGTGACCTCGGATGGACCCCACGGAGACTTCTCCATCCAACACCTTGCTCAGAGCTGTCAGGAGGACTCAATGATCCCAGGAGACCTGAACTTGGGAAGCATTCAGTAAGCACTGAGAATCCATAACAATGACGAGAATAAGGAGAGGGCTGGCACAGAACAGACCTTGAGAAGGTGACTGGTGGGACTCTGGTTTCCTTTAAGGCCCACAGCAGAAAACAGAAGGACCCCCAGCAAACCGGTTCCTTCGAGAAATGTACGTGCTTGGGGGGCTAGGGCTCAGATGCGGGACTCACGCGCTCCTGGAGTTAAGAAAGGCTTTGTGCCTGCTTACATGCTGGACTTTGGGAGTATGGAGAACAAGAAAGTCTGTGCGTGTGAGCCCAGGGTGTTGTCCCCAATGAAGAGACGTCTCTCTCTCGTACAGAGATGAGGCCTTTTGTATGTCAGGGAGGGAGATCCCAGCCTCCTGCACCCCGGGGCTGTGTGCAAACCCAAGGCTCACTGTTCTGGGACTCTGCCCCGCTCTGCTCCCTTGACCTGTGACAGCGGGCGTCCCCACATGGCCCGGCAGAGCAGATTCACGTGTGTGCTTAGCAAGCAAGAATCAATCAAAGCATCATCTTTTTTTTTTTCTATGTTAAAAATAGCTTCTTATTTAAAGGAGCTGTATGTGGGGATGTTCAAAGTAAAAATGAAACTCACTAGATGGTCATTCTCAGAAAATCCCGGGAGACATTTGTATGTTAGCATGCGTGACAATATTACCCAGTGATCTCAACATTTAAAACAGATCTGAGCTCTCGCCCAGCCACGGGGCTCGTGTACACACACACCCTACAATGATGCGTTCGGAGGAAGCCCTGAGCCTCTGCAAAGCGAGGAACCAGATATGCACCACGGAGACTGCTGTGCCTTCTTATTTAAAAAAAAAAAAAAATGTAAAATGAGAAGAGATTCCTGCACAGAGACGCTCCAAAGCCAAAATCCCACAGCTGCTTTCTCTTTGGCTACCAGGAATTGAATTGAGAAATCTGATGAACTTGGTCGCTTCTGAAGAAGTCACAGACGCAGTGACACATCGGCCCAGCAGAATCTGGAAGACATTCCAGTATGGGGCCCCACAACTCCTTCCCTCTCTAAAAGCAAAAGGAAGCAAGGGAGGAGGAGAGACAGGCTTCAGGTGCCCCTGGAAGTCTGGGAAGCAGCTCATCACCGCCCGAGGAAGCCCACGCGCTGCTCCCCAGGGGTAAGGCTGTGGCCAGGGTGCAGAATTTACAGGAGCACCAGGACTCAGTCATTAGTATCAAGACTATAGTGATGCCCCATTTCCAAAATCAAAATCCTGCAGAGAATCCAAAGTGAACAAATAGCACCATTTTAAATACTTTTTCCTTTTGCTTCCAGGGCCTGTATTTACTTGTGTGTCCCAAAAGCCTGTCGAGGTGCACGGCCAGGAGCCCCAGCCAGGGGAGGTGTGGGGGGACTGCAGGAGAGGAAAGGGGAGCAACGCACACTCACAGTTCGGCTGTGTCGGTGAAAAACAAGCTTTTGCTGAGTAACGCGGAAATGGATCCGAAACATATGGATTAAGTTCGTCCGAAAATAAACACAATTTTTAAAGGAAAGGAAAAGTACTTAGACACCATGTTTGAGGTTTTCCTGCACCCAAACCTTTGGAAAATTAGCATACGAGTGAATTACTCAGCGCTTGTAACCCAGTCAGCTTTGAAATCCGCTGCTCCTAAAACCACCAGTTTGCTTCAAAACATTTTTTTTCATGTTTTGGCCAAATCTGTTCCTTTACTCACTCCTCTTGAGGCTCAGTCCTGTTATTCTTTACAGGAAGAAGAAAGCTTTGCACACCCGCCCTCGGCCTGGGAGGCTCTGGGGCCCCAGGATTGGGAGACTCTAGGGGACCAAGCTGGGACTCAGTGCTGGGACTCGGTGCCCCGCCCCCCCGACAACAAGGAGCAGAGCCCTGGAAAGAAGGCAGGTGAGCGAAGCATTGGACTAGGAGCTGTACACATGCCAAGGTACTATCCTGCCCCACTCTGTACCCTCGGGCAGCAGGGCCCTCGTGGCCTACCAGCAGATGCCACTGCCACCCCAGGAGCAGAGAGAGCCAGGCATGGCCTCCACATTCAGGGGACAGCTCAGGATCACCACCAGCTACCCCCAGACAGTTCTGTGGGACCTGGGGAACCAGGATCTTTGGTCACCTGTGCCCAAACTTCAGGGCAACACAGGAGCCAGACTATATCCAGCCTTAGCCAGCCGGGACAGGCTGAATCCCCGTGGTTTGAGAGTCAAGTCCAAGTTCAGGGTGTTCCAGGGTCTAGGGTGACATGGTCTGAAGCAAAGATTGCTTTGGACGTGTGGCCAGCTGCCCCCAGATAGAGAGGCTGCTGGTCACCCACCAGTGTGGCAGCCCTGACACTACCCGGATCGTCGGACGCCTCCCCCTCACTGAAGGGAAATGCCACCCACCACGTTCCCCTGCTGAGGCTCCTCACAGAGATGGGGGTCCTCTGAGTTCTCCAGACTGACCCTAGGTCACTTTGGTCACCTTAAATCAGTCATGTGATTTTGGTTCTAGAGCTGGGTCCGTGCCCAGAAGCGTTTCTTCAGATCCCTTTCTAAGGACGAGGACCGCCCCGCTGGGGAGGACAGGGCTCTCTCTGGGTGTCGCATTCACAGCATGGATTTCCTCCTGCAGAGGAGCTCTGGGAGAGGCGCGCAGGAGCCTCAGCTTGAACCAGAACCTTCCACCTCACCTGGGACCAGTACACTTTTCCCTTTTTATACTTCTGACTTACTGTCCCTGCTCGAACCCCACCTGCAGAAACCTCCCACATTCAAATGTGTCTACCTTACATCAGTGAGAAAAAATGGAAGATCCTGGATATAATGTGTCGAGCCTGAAAACGAGCTATGTTTCCTTCTTGCCTGCTTTTCTAGGATCTGAGGACTCTTGGGAGAATAGATGAATGGACAAGGTTGAAAATAAAAAGCCCCCCCCCTTTTCTTTTTGCAAGAAGCTCATGCCTCTCCCTGCTTGCTAGCTACAGCTTGAGTCTCCTGAGCCAGCATCTGTCACAGATCCTCGCCTCTGGTAACCCACACGCCCCACATCTGTTAGATAGTCACACACTGGGTAATTCTGGCTTCATTGCACTGAAAAGTGTTTACAAAAACCAGCAAGACATCCAAAAGATGAAGACACAGCAAGACAAACCACTACGATACGAAGCTGACACTATGGGTATGACTGCCAAAAGCAAAATGAAGAGGATCGGAGGACAGAGGTTTTCAAACTGGGCTCCTTGGAACCCACAGAGCTCTGTGGAACCCCTGGGGACTTCAAGAGAGAACCTACTCTCAGCCACAGGCATTTTTTAATCTGGATTGTAAATGGGATTTATTAAGATTTTGTTGGGAAAAAATTTATGATTAATTTAAAGTCAGGAGTCTATGAGACTAAAGGCACCAGCTGCTTAGAAAGACTCTGTCTTCTGCCAGGTATGGCCAGAGGTCTGGGCGGGGAAGGGAGAGGAAGCACCTGGCCTGTAAGGGGCTTCGTGCGGGTGGAAGGATGCAGGAGGTAAGAGGTTTAAGCCTGCCTGTGCTTCTGGATCTTTCCCTGTGGCCTTTTCTACAAGGGCATCCCTGTCTGAACTCCACTCCCTGAATCCCACCTTTGCCTCCTGGGAAAATTCCTATCAACTCCTGCTAATCCTTCCAGAAGGATTAGCCCCCTTCCCAGAGAAGCTTCCGGGGACCTCTTTGGCTCCACCTGTCCCCCACCGGCTCCCTACCCACCACTCCTCCTGATCCACACGCCACAGGCTCCATCACACTGCATGGTAGTTTCCCACAGGGGTGGCTTGTTCCTCCAGCTAGACCGTTAGCTCTGGAGGGAGCAGACCCTTTCTTTAATCCTACCCCCCTACCGCCCCAGGGCTAACACAGCGCCTGCACATGCAAGGTGATCAGAAGGAACATTGTACTCAATTTTTTTCTGCCTCCAGATGCAGTGGAGGGACAGAACACAACTGTACACCTCCGTCTTGGGCTGACCGTCAGGCATCTGTGATGCTCATCCCCGCGGGAATGCCACGGGAGGGGGGCTGCGGAAGATAATGGAGGTTTGCGTTTCATTTATAGGTTCAAAAAAAAAAAAAAAGCTGTGATCCTCCGAGTCACGTCAAGTCGTCTAAACGTAAACAAGCATTCTCTGTGTCTGGAACCCGAGTGAGATGAGACTCCCCAAGTGATCTCTTAATACCAGCAAAATGACATTCCGATGCCTCTGCCAGGCAGTGATAAATTGCCATTTGCACAATGGTCTTGCACTTAAAAGTAACTCGGTTCAGAGAGCTGGAAAATTTATTAGGACGGGGAAGAGGGGAACCCAAAGGGGTTCACGATATTTAGTCTACTGATAAGGCAGTTTGCGAGCAACAATAATTACCTCCAAGAATTTGAAGGGTCATCATAAGGTCATTAGGAGGACACAGGCCAGCTGGACCGCGTGCATTCAGACAGACACCAGAAACGGACTTAAAACCCACCAGGAAGAGCAGAGCTAGCTTATAGCCCCCCCCCCCCCCCCGGGGCCTCCCGTGGCCTCAGTGGACCCGCAGCCTCAGCTGGGAACTGGTTAGAGGTGCAGACCCTCCGGCCTGACCCCGCCCCACCTCCCGGCCAATCAGAGCTTGCGTCTTAACACACTCCCCCCATCCCTCCCCCCCTCCCCGGGACGTATTTGCATATTCAAATCAACTCAACGGCGCGCTGGCCACTACCCCTTGCTCAGTCCTGGGCCCAGGCCTTAGAGCCCTCAGCAGGAGCTCCTGTCCCCAGACAGGCCCAAACGGTGCAGTGGGCTCCCCGGGCATCCCCGCTGCGACGTCCAGGATCAGGAGAGGCAGTAGTCTGGCCCAGATCCTTTACACCACAAAGGGACCAGCTTCTCGACTGGCCTTCCCCATAACACAAAATGCCTAACGGCTAAGCTCTTGGACAGGGACAGCTGAGAGAAGCACACAGGGGTTTTCAAAAGCAGTTGTCTGGTCAGAGCACTTTAAACCCAAGTTATAGCTAAATCCGTCACGTGGCTGTCCTTGCAGGAGATTCAAAGATAACACCTCAGCAATTTCCCAATGCAGGAGCCAGACTGTCGGGGCTGGAGAGAGAGAAACCTCCTCCCAGGGAGTCCCAGGGGGCAGGGGTGGCCGCTGTGCTTCCCAGGGCTCAGCCACTCGAAGGGGCTGGGAAGGGGAGGCTGGACCTGCGTGCTTGGAGCCACACTGAGCCTGGAAAGGGGCCCTCGAAAGCATCAGGGCAAGGGGAGAGGGGCAGCTCCTCTCTCTCTGGGTGGGGAAGTGTGTTTCCTGGCACGGAGGGAACTGAGCAGAGAGCAAATGTACCTTTGATGACATTTCTCTGCAGGCAGCCTCCCTTCTGAAGAGCCAAGTTTGAACAAAGCCTGGCACGAGAGGAGACAGAGGCCAAGGAAAGAGGCAGAGGAAACGACCAGAGAGGCAAGGATGGCCTTGGGGCAGAGGTACAGATAGTGATCTGAGTCACTGTCGTAGCCACCCAAGGCCTGCCCGGTTCCACCAAGTTTCCACGTGCTAGGCTCTCGGGAAAGGAGGCTCGGGGCCCAAGGGAGACTGGTCGAGAAGACATTCAGCACTGAGAAGTGTCCCTCTGTACCTATGGCCACTCCTAACTCCTCCTAACCTGACCAGATATAAGAGAGCAAGTACACAATCCTTCCACTGTCCACACAACAGGAAAAATCCAGCACTAGGAGACAACTGATGCATTACACAGACGAGATCAGGCATCTGGGTATCTGCCAGAAAGACCGATGTTGCCAGATGACCGCTCACAATATGGGGTCTTAGGGAAGCAACCCACACACATAACTCCATTCCTCGTAAGAACTCAACCCACACACTTGCATTTCTCTCGGGAGATAGAACTACAAATGCATTTCTTCTGCGATGCCTGTGGCTCTGCTGAGACCATACAGGGGGTCACTCTGGCGGCGGGGTTCCCAGAAGGCTGAGCATAACTGAACGCTCCCCTCTCATTCTGCTGTCCCTCCCCTGATCGCCACTCTTGCCATCGCACAGGCCTGTCCCAGAGACTCAGATGCCGCTGCAGGACAGAGACAGTGCCCAGGGCCTGAGGACAGCCCCCTGCTAGCTCCTGTGCCAGGCCCTCCCCTCACTTGCCCTGACTCCAGCGGTGCTCTGGAGGTCAGTTGTGTTCCTACCAGAAAGCGGCATGTGCTGAGTGAAGTCCAGGAGAGAGAGCCAGGTCTTCAAGTTCAGCCGGGGTCCAGCCTCCTGCTCCATTCACACCACCGGGGAGATGGAACTCACAGGAAGACTCCCAGCATCTGTACTGCATCCTTGAGCTCCACGCCTTTGAGATGGAGGGAGCTAGGATGACTTCTGATCTACTAAGGGGAAAAAAAAAATAGATGAAAAAATCTGAAGCCACTAGAATGTGAAGCTGACAGAAACACACACCCACGTGCACATACACAATTTTGGGGGGGAAAAAAATTCCAAGTGTGAGATTAGGCCCATTATAATTCCAATATCCAAACAGCATGGTATTAGTGATTTTCACTGGACAGAACCCCAAATGCAGAGCTGGAGGGAATCTTCCAATCCAGCTGGGACCAAGTGAGTGGCCAACCCTCCAGGCAGAGCTGTGTCCTAGTCAGGATGTCCCAGCCAAGCTGGGCTCCGCCGTGAATGGCTGTGGGGCTTCCTACATGGTAAGGACCCCACAAGGTGCTGCCCCGCACAGCAAACCCTCCATCCAGCTTGCAGCAATCCAGGAATGGGGACCATGGAGCCACTCCCCATCCGGACCCAAGAAAAATCCCTTCCCTCCCCCAGCAAGACTAGGAGGGCTTTTGGAAGAGCCTGCCTTCTTTTGAGAGAAGGCTCAGGGAGAATTAATCCTCAAATCTGGAGGGCGATGATAATATTTTGGAAACAACTTACTTTCTCTTTCTTCCAAGTGGTGCAGGTGAGAAACACAGGGGTCCGATTTGTCTCCCCCAAGTTCTCCCATTTATCTCTGAACACCGTTTCTGTTGGCACTGTGCTCAGCTTCAGCACTGTCATGACTTCCATCCGCAAGTTCTCGGACACGGACACGGAGCGGGAGCCGGAGATAATACCTGTAATTGCTACTATTTTAAGAGCGTTCTTTGTGCACAGCGAGGGGCTAAATGCTTTATATTGAGCCACTTTAGTTCTCATGAACAACCCTGCCAGGAGAGCATGTGCTCCCGAGGTATAGGGAACAGGCACCGTGCTCCAGTGACTTCCACAGAATCACACGTGCTGTCTCAAAAAAGATGCTTGGTTGTTTCCACTCCCAGGGACCTCCAGCACTCACACCCAGAATCAGACCTTAGACATTTTAAAATAGAGGAAGATACACATGTCTGTATGAGTGCAGAGGGCTAAAGGAGAGCCCCCCACCCCGTGCCATTTCTTATCAGGGAAAGGAGATGTGCACAGAGGAACCCCTACAGGTTCTCCCCTCCCTGTTTCCAAGCAACCAACTTGAAAAAGCATCAACTGGGCCCAAGAGGAACCCTTGGGAGCTTCTGTAAGAGTGTTCTACACCGTGGAGAAGGCAATTAGGATCAGAAAACAGCATAGGTGTTTTTGCAGATGAATCCCAACACATTCTCTATCACTTTTTCTATTGGATTCTTCACCATCCTGTCTCTGTGACTCTGAAACTAATGTCTCTTCCCACCACTGAATTTACCAAATAATGTGATAAAAGGTAGCATGGCTCATGCTGTGTACAGAGAAGCAGTCTGAGCAGTCCCTAATTAGGTCTGGCCTGATCTCACTGTCACGGTCAGTGGCAGGATGCTCAGGAGTCACACGTTAGAACATTTTTGAAGGGGCTCACGGTGTTACAGCAAAGCCAGGGACCCCCTCCCAACACACGCCACGCCAGAGATCCTATTCAGAGCTCAGCTGCACATAGGCCTAGGACCCAGTCACTAACCACAGCCTCCTTTATTCTCCTGAGCGGTTCATGTGACCTTGGGATAGGCTGCAATGGGCTTTCAAAAACTAGCTGTCCCTCTCCTCCTGTCCTGCGCCCCAACACCTGGAGTCTGGAATGCACGAGACCCAGGGCCGCAGACCCGGAGTGGAGGAAGTGGCTGGGAGCTGTCCATGGTGGCGCCGCGCCTGGGCACGCAAAGCCGCCGGCTTCCAGCCCCCAGGCGCGCCCGTGATCACTCTCCAGACCGCCGGAATGGAGAGGCTCGCTCCCAGGCTCACCATCTCCCGGGCCGGGGCTGCAGCCAAGCACTGGCTCATACATCAAAAGATTACTTTCAAAAGAGAGTTCTCACCTGTGGGCAACGTTGGCTGCGCCGAGCGAGACTCAGGACCTCAAAGCCGGCTGCTGGAGGCGCGCCTGGGACGGCGGTGGTGGTGTTCAACCCTTGGGGACTGGCGGCGGTCGCTGAGAGCTGAGAGTCTGCGGCTGACGACCTCGGGCTCACTAAGCTCCTTTCTCAAGAGCACATGCGTGCCTCCAGGTCCGTTCCAGGAGGTCTCTGGACCTCGTTCCCCGAGCGGCGAGCTGGAGACCTGGCCGCAGCCCTGGCTGACACTTGGCACTCCGCCAGGCCTTTAACCTAATTTAACCCTTCTGGGAGCCGACGTCCCTCGCCAGGCACCAGCGAACCGTCTCCCAGCAATGCCGGGTTTGGAGACTCAGTCTAAACATCAACAGGGGCCGTAGTGTCTTTTAACATTTAATTGCCCACACACACACACACACACACGCACGCGCCCCGCGCCAGCACGACGCTGGGAGCCAGGCGCTCCGGGGAGTGCGGGAGCGGCAGGCAGCGGGAGGCGGAGGCCAAGGTGAAACCAGAAGGAAGACGGTGCCGAGGCCGAGCAGCGGGGCGCAGACCTGTTGCCAGGCGCACGCCCACTAGCGCACAGTGTGAGCCCGCTCCGGGTCCGCCGGACGCCGCGACTCCGAGACCTGACCCTCAGAGCCGTCCCTTGGACGCCGCGACTCCGAGACCTGACCCTCAGAGCCGTCCCTCGTCCGCAAGCCACAGTCCCGGGCGCGAGACCCCCTCCTCCCTCAGCCACTGAGAAGTGGGGGCCTCTACGGAAAGCAGGGCCCCCCCACCAACGCACACACACTCAGCGCGGAACGCGCTCCGGGGACACCGGCGCCCCCGGCACCTGCTGTTTGCAAAAGATCACACGATCTCGGCGAAACCTCCCAGAGGACTGTGACAGGGGCGTGTGCCCATCAACAGACGCCCGGACAGACAGACAGAGGCGGGCCGCAGAGCAGAGCGGACGCACCGCCAGAAGCCGAGGACCGGTACGGTTCGCCCGTGGCCGGCGGAGGCGGCGGCCCCGCGCCCTTCCCTCCCCGCCGAGGCTCGGGCAGCGGCGCAGCCTGGCGGGCCGGCCGGGCCCTCTTACCTCGCGGCCGGGAGCCGAGACGGCGGCACGTCCGGCGGGCCGGGAGCGCAGCGTCCCGGGCGGTCCCGGGGCACAGCGACGGGCTCCGCGAGCTCCGGGGACGCGGGCCGGCAGAGGGGTGGCTCGTCTGAAGACGTGGGGCTCCGCGCTCGGCCGCGCTCTGCCCCGATGCCCCCGGCCTCTCGCGCCCGCCGGGTCCCGCTGGCCCGCGCCGCGCTCGGCTCGCGCTCCCCGGCGTCCGCCCGAGCGGCGGCTTTTATAGCGCGCGGCGGCTCTGGGCGCCGCGCCGGCCGGGCTGGCTCCTCCCCGGGGCCCCAGACGCCCGCCCCCGGCCGACCGCCCCTCGCCCGACCGGCCCCGGGCGGGCTCTGGCGGCCGCTCTGGGAGGCGCAGACCCGAGCCCGCCGAGCCGGGGCGCGCGGACAGCCGAGCTCCGCGGCCGGGTGAGGGCGCTGGAGCCCAGGGCGCAGCGAGCCGCGGGCGCGGGTTCTGGGCCGCGGGGGGCTGGGGGGCCGGGCGGGCGCACGACCCCCGCTCCGGGGGACGGCGGCCGGGGGGAAAGTCCTGCGTCTGCCGGAGTGACCGCGACAAGGGGCTCAGGCTGTTAAGTCTCAGGATCTTGGGGGTTTTTTGTTTTCTGTTTTATTTTAACTTAACAGGAAAGAGTGGCCTTGGAGAGATCCTGGCATAGGCGACCCAGTGTTTGTCTAAGGGCAACACGTCCAAAGAAAACTTGGTTTGAAACCAGTCAGACACCCCAGGTCATGTGGCTGCAGACAAAGGCCTTACCCCTCTGGGTGCCCGTGTCCTCATCAGGGAAATGGGTTCTATGAGGCTTCCTGCGGGGACTGGTGGGACAGTGGGAATGAGGCGGCGACAGCACAGATTGAGCGCACAGTAGGTGCTCAGTGAGTTACCATCCTTCCCGCCTCCTAACTGCACACACCAAGGTCCTCAAGGGGCAGAGCAAACACTGTGACTGCAGACTGCCCCTTCCTGAGGAAATAGGGCAAGTAGAGAGAGCCTGTGAGGGGCGCCTGGGGGACTCAGTGGGTTAAGCCTCTGACTTCCGCTCAAGTCGTGATCCCAGGGTCCTGGGATCGAGCCCCACATCGGGCTCTCTGCTCTCTGCTTCCTCCTCTCTCTGCCTGCCTCTCTGCCTACTTGTGATCTCTGTCAAATAAATAAAATCTTAAAAAAAAAAAAAGACACTTGACAGGTCCCAAGGGCCCCTGAGGTCTTCTCTCCATTCTGCCGCTAACTTGCTGGGTGACCAGCGTCACCCATTCCCCTTCCTGGGGTCTCTGTCTGCTTGTTGTTTGTAAAATGGGGGCTGTGACACCAGTTCTCCACCCCCCCCCCCCGCCCCCTTTTTTGGGGTTGATGACTCAGCCCTCCCCCTGGCTAGCTGGAGCCCCCCAGAATGTGCTTCTCTTTTCCCTTCCAGCCGGCACCCTGTGACAACCAGCTCTGCAGGCAAGGTCCTCATTCTAAGGCGGCACACACCAGCCCCATGAATCCACTGCCCAGCGACAGGCAGAAGCTGCTGGAGTCTGTGTCTGCGCTGGGGGCTGGGACAGAGCCCTGATTCTTTGGCTAAACTAAGGAAGGCCTGCATTCCTCTCCAGACCCTTCCCAGAGAGCTGGTCTTGACCCTCACTGGGGTCAGTTAGAATCCTCAGCCCTTCCTTGACTTCTTGAAAGACCCAGCCGGATCTGAACCACCTATGTCCCCTCCCCACCATACCATAATTTCTGGTTCCTTTCCTTTCTTAAGGAGGAACCCCAGACACCAGGACCCACATACACGGGGAGGAGGCTGAGCATCCGGCCTCACGGAGAAAGGTGAGCTTTGAATCAGCCTTGCCTGGAGCACGAAGAGCTATGGGGGAGACTTTCCCCCACTCCCATCAGCAGAGAGTTGATCTGCCACCCAGGCACCGAGACACAAAACAGTAAAGAAAGACCGGTGTCGGGTGATGGGCTCAGGGAATGACTTAGTCATGTTTTCTCGAAGCGCAGAAATACCCAGCACATTCCTCTGGTATCCGGCTTTCTTTATCGCCAATGCCCTGGGGAGAAAGTGAGGCTGATGGACGGCAAACAAGCTCCACATGTCAGAAATCAGACTCGGACGGAGCTCCACCGGCGCTCACTGGGCCTGTGACGGATGCCATGCGCCAGGCGACCCTCTGGGGCCCAGTGTCTGCCGGCTGGCTCTGGTAACGTGCCTACCCAGACTTGCCTCAATGCGTGGGCTTTTGCAGGTGCAGACAGAGCAGCGGCTTGAGAAGGGCAGGGTTGGTTTTCTGGTTCTTATCAGAATCCCCGGGGAGAGTGTCCAGACAGAAGAAACCGTGCTGCTCTGCCCTG
Organism: Taxidea taxus jeffersonii; assembly: GCA_003697995.1. Taxonomy (NCBI): domain Eukaryota; kingdom Metazoa; phylum Chordata; class Mammalia; order Carnivora; family Mustelidae; genus Taxidea; species Taxidea taxus. The sequence continues at coordinate 43,354 of ML097355.1, forward strand.
AAAGCCTGCCTTCCTCCAAGCCGGCCCTTTGCCTCTGCGGCCTAGCCCAAGTTGAACGTGAGATGCAGCCCTCAGCCCACCCTGCGGATTGAACGGCTTGTGCGCTCACGGCTCCCACGAATGCCCAAGTCTGGCATCCTCGGTGGGTTGGTGGGGTGCAAGCCTGCCCCGAAGAGCGGGGGTCACCACCCACCATCTACCTGCTGACCAGCAGAGCCCGTGCTGGGCTCACGGCAGCCTCCCTGGGAGGCGTCCAAAAGGCTGGCCACACCTGCGCTCCATCCCGCAAGCCTCCAGACGAGGTTTTCCCAGGAAAAGGGCAGGCAGACCGGAAGAGGGGGGCGCGTGGGGAGATGGGAATGAGAACGCAGCTGGAGGACGGAGCAAGCGGGCTCTTCGAGGCAAGGCTTCCAGCGGTCCCCGCTGAAAAATCAAACCGGATCCTGGGAGAAGAGGCTCACCAGCCAAGCCCGTGCTTAAATTCCACCAACAGGGGTCGCCCTCGGACACAGAGCCTGAAGCTGGCTTGGAAAAAGGAAACTCCCAGCCTGCGTCCTGGGGCCCGATTTCCAGGACCAGTGGCTCGGTTGCTGTTCTGTTGCTCGCACAGAAGGTGGCCCAGCCAAGAAGACACAAGTCCTTAATTTTTCTGGTGAGTGGAGGTCTGTGTTGGAATTTGGGACAGGAAGTCTTAGAGCAGGGGCCAACCACGTGCAAGCTCTAAATGTGGGTTTCTCCATCTCCCTCTCTAAACTCATCCTTGCCGTAGAGAAGGAACATTCCTTCCCGTGTCTTTTTTTTTTTTTTTTTTTTTACTATCTGACATACTTGTGTTTCAGAGGTGATGTTTTCCCATCACGTACTGCTTTTTCCTGAGTGCAAAGATTATGTATGTGCCTTGCAGGGGGAAAAAACACAAGTTGGAAAATTCAGAAAGTGGACAAAGAAGAGGTCACCTCATTGCAAACCTAATGTGTGTATATTACCAGAAATTTGAAAAATACAGAAAAGCGCAAAGGAACAAAATCACTGCTGCCCAAGGATCATCTGTTAAGTTGCAGTCGACAGCAAAATGCTCCTCCACGGAGACGTTACCCAGATGCACAAATGCACGTGTGTAACTTCTCTGTAAGCTGTTCCCTTGTTTAGCTCAAATCCCTTCTTCTCCACCAGCTTGCACGTCCCAGAGAGCAGGAGCAGGAGCAGGAGCCCAGTCCCCCAAGCTCGCTTCTTTTTACCTACAATAGCCCCTACGGCGTCCTGCCGAGAGTCTGTATGTAGGAGGCATTGACATTGTGAGTGAATGGATACGCAGAGAAGCATTTTTAATTAAAATAATATACATGGAGTTCATGGGAACAGAAGCCCAAGTGGTTCATACACATTCGAAAAGAGGCTCCACTCTGCCCATAAACAAAGAAATGCAAATTAAGGCTACGAGGAAATATCTGACTGGCAAAACTCCAGAAGTTTGGTGGTATTGCCTTTGTTGGGGTGGGGATCTGGAGAGGGTGGAGGACGGACCCTGGCCTCAGACATCGCTGGGGAAAGCTTAAACTGGTACAGCCTCTGAGGGCAGTTTGCCAAGATTTAGGAAAAAGTACATTACATTTGACTCAGCAATTCCACTCCCGGGAATTAACCCTATAGACATATTTGCACAACGTGTGAAATGACACGGACAGAGTTCGACTGCAGCTCCACCTGTAACAGTACGGGACTGGGAACAGCCGAAACACTACTAATAGAGCTAATTAAACTATGTTACGTTGGGGCGCCTGGGTGGCTCAGTGGGTTAAAGCCTCTGCCTTCAGCTCAGGTCATGATCTCAGGGTCCTGGGATCGAGCCCCACATCAGGCTCTCTGCTCAGCAGGGAGCCTGCTTCCCCGCCCCCTCTCTGCCTGCCTCTCTGCCTACTTGTGATCTCTGTCTGTCAAATAAATATATAAAATCTTTAAAAAAATATGTTTAAAAAAAAAAACTATGTTACGTCTGCACAATGGAATACTATGCAACTGTTCTTTTAAAAGGGCAATGACACATTTTGTATACTAAAACAAAACAAAACAAAACAAAAAACCAGGGGCATCTGGCAGGAAGAGCATGTGATTCTTGATCTTGGGGTCATGAGTTTGAGCCCCACGTTGGGTATAGAGATTGTTTAAATAAGTAAAACTTACTTTATTTATTTAATTTATTTACCTTCATTTAATTTATTTATTTACCTGGGTGGTCCAGTCGGTGAAGCGTCTGCTATCGGTTCCAGTCATGACCCCCGGGGCCTCGACGAAGCCCCATTTTGGGCTCCCTGCTCAGCGGGGAGTCTGCTTCTCCCTCTGCCTCTGCCCCTCCCCCCACTCGTGCTCTCTCACTCTCAAATAAAAACCTTAAAAATAAATAAATGAACGAATGAGTATAAATATGTACATAAAATTATTAAAAATTCAAGTGTAGGGGCGCCTGGGTGGCTCAGTGGGTTAAAGCCTCTGCCTTCGGCTCAGGTCATGATCCCAGGGTCCTGAGATCGAGCCCCGCATCGGGCTCTCTGCTCAGCAGGGAGCCTGCTTCTCCCTCTCTCTGTCTGCCTCTCTGCCTACTTGTGATCTCTGTCTGTCAAATAAATAAATAAAAATCTTTAAAAAAAAATTCAAGTGTAAAGCCACGTAAGTAGCAAGCTAAAATTTGGACAGAAGGAGAAGGGAGAAAGAACTTCTGTTTGCATTCACTTATGGATGCTTGAGGAATCTTCTAGAATGATCCACAATAAACTAACAGCATGGTTTCCTGTCTGCTCTGGTGGTGGTTTTGGTGGGTGTAGGAAGACGGAAGACAGAAATAGGAAATACACTTTTCCTTGTATGAGTGTTTGTGCCTCTTGATTTTTGAACCAAGGGTAAATTTATTACCCAGGGAAAAAAGCAAATAATTATTTAAATGGCAAAAAATATCATGTTACATATAATACTAAGACTTTTTTTTTCACATAATGATATATCATAAACACTTCCCCAAGACTTTTTTTTTTTTTTAAGTAAATTCTATACCCAGCGCTGGGCTCGAACTCTTGACCCTGAGACCAAGAATAGCACACTGTACTGACTGAGCCAGCCAGGAGCCCCTACTTTCCCAGCCTTGAGTCTCCTTCAACATTAGTTTCAAGCAGTATACCAATTCTTAATATGGACATAATTTATATAATCAACGCCCCCCCATTCTTGATTCCAGTGTTCTAAATAAGGCTGTGATTTTGAACATATTTGCACTTCTCTCTCATTATTTCTGTGGGAGAAATTTAGGTTCCCACCAACTGATAGCCAAGTTACCCTCTAGGAAAGTTAGACCAATCTCCATGCCACCAATCTACACAGGAGAGGGCCTGTTCCCCTGAGTCCTAAGGCCCAGGACTGTTGTTTCTTAATCCACTGCCAACATGGTAAAAAAATGTCACTGGAGGTTTAGTTTTCATTGCTTCTATTTCCAGCCCAGCTGAACACTGATGTGAGCATCCAGAGTCCCTCCCTTGGACACTGCCTGCTCGTAGAAGAGACTGTATCCCAGGCTGATCACGCCAAGGACCTGCGAGCGTAGTAGATGTTACAAGAGAATTAACACGGGGGGGCTCCAAGTCTGCGCGATATTAGACAGTGTCCTGGTACGCCAATGACCCATGGTAGGTTTATGCAAAGAAGACATCCAGATAGTTGGCAAGTCCCTGAAAAGATGCGCCATGTCACTCATCATGGGGGGAAGGTTAATCAAAACCACAACAAGCTGGCACGTCACACTCATTAGGACATCTACTATCAAAACAAAACAAAAACACATAAAATACCAGCGCTGACAAGGATGTGGAGAGACGGTGCCCTACTGGTGAGAGTATAAAATGATGCAGGCACCATGGAAAATAATACGGCATTCTTAAAAAAACTAAAAACCGGGGATGCCTGGGTGGCTCAGTCAGTGAAGCATCTGCTTTAGGCTCAGGTCGTGATCCTGGCGTCCTGGGATCGAGTCCCGAATCTGGTTCCCTGCTTGGCTGGGAGTCTGCTTCTCCCTCTGCCTCTGCCCCTCCTCTTCTCCTCCTGTGTGTACTCCATCTCTCACTCTCTCTCTCAAATAAATGAATAAAATCTTAAAAAAAAAAATAAAAACAGAACTACCATATATTCCAGCAATCCCACTTCCGAGGATATATCCAAATGAGTGGAAAGCAGGGTAGGAAGAGGTATTTGTGCGTTCCAGCATTATTCACAGTAGCCGAAAGGTGGGAAAGACCCTGGCGCCATCGGCTGATGAATGGATACTCAAGACGGGGTATAGGCATACAATGAAACATCCTCGGCCTTAAAAGGAAGTCCCGACACCTGCCACAACGTGCAACAACCTTGAGGACGTGATGCTCAGCGGAATAAGCTAGCCACGGAAAGACGAATACTATATGCGTCCTCTTCCATGAGGTACCTGAGTCAACAGATTCAAGGGTCAAAACTGGAAAGTGGCTGCCAGGGCCTGGGACGATGGGGAAGGGGGACCTGGTGTTCAACAGATGGAGAGCTTCCAGGCTGCGAGGTTACAAAGTTCTGGATTTCGTTGGCACACCTAGGCGAACGTACTCGACGCTATCAGCTCTCCACTTAAAAATGGCTGAGAGGGTGACCTTTGTGCCACGTACCTTGCCACAGTTTCAGAAAGAAAAGAAGCATGCAAAGAATGACGGCTGGAGATTGCCTTCCAGAGCAGCCCATCCCGCTCCACTCCCAGCCCTCCGACTGACTTCTCACTTGGGGCAAAATCTGGGGAATGGACGCTGCTGGGACCAGAGTGGGTCTCCGCGCCGCTCCGTCAGCTCTCCCCGCGTCTCCCTGTTTGCTCAGTGTACTGAGTACGCCCCAGCCTGAGGCCCCCTGTCCTGGCTGTTCCTTCTGCCCGAAGCGCCCTTCACACAGGCCACCCCCTCCTGGATCCTGAGAGACCCCGTCCCGGACTTCAGTCAGGTGTTTGCTCAAAAATTCACGTGCGAGAAAGTTCTTCTCCATCCTCTTACACACTTAGTCGCCATCACCG
>RCUC01102214.1:0-14519 GCA_003697995.1 Taxidea taxus jeffersonii
ACCTGAGAATTGTGCTTGTTGAATCTGGGCTGAAAGCAAAGAACACCACAATCTCTTAGTGTTAGTACCAAGGGAATGAGACATTTGCTAGTCTGTTAAAGGGAAATATAGAACATTATATTCTCACTTTTTGTGCTGAACATCCCAAACAAATTTTATTTATAAAAATCAAAATAATGCTCATTTATAAATACAATACACTATTTTAAAATAAAAACAATTTGCTTATCTTAAATGCTTCAAGAATGGATGAAATATCAGCATTAGAGAGCAATTACCACGTTAAATGAAACTCTAGCACACCCATTTGGAAAAAAATGTATAACAAACAACAAAATATTTGACTTAAAAGTGTAAAAGACAAGACACTTTAACAAACCCTCTCTAAGACGAGGATATTCAAGACAAATAACTCATTTAACAACAATATGTATTTATTAAAATATTAAAACAAATACCTGCTTTTTTGGTGATGAAGCTTTTGTTTTTCTGGTTTCCTGTAAAGATAATGCCGGTCGACTGGCTTTATGAAGAACAGCCAAATCTTGCATGATTGAGTTCAAAGCTTGCTGATCATCTGAGTATTTTCAAAATAATATATACACAGAATTGTAAGTTCAATATTTATTTATCACAGATATCAAATACAAAATTGATCATGAAATTTAATGTAAAATGCATTAATTTAACACAAAAAATGCCTCTAGGACATTTTCAATGCCTACACTGATATTTTGGTGAAATAAAATTTTAATTATTTAAAAACTGAAGACAAATAACATTAAAACTGCCCTAGACTCAAGGACTAGCATCACACTACATGTGACATTTATAGGCAAGATAAAGCTATTCTGATTCTTCTAACAATGTACATCCTAGTATAGTGTCAAAACAGTCCCATCATAACAAATTACTTTCTATGACTCCTAAATAAAACATTAGTAGAACACCTAAAATTTTAATTAAAGCAAGCTGGGTGGGGAAAAAATAAAAGACTTTCATCATTATTTGGCATTTATGTTCAAAATACAAATTCCTTTTAGAGTTTTTTATCAGTACTTCAAGGAAGAAACAAAAAGCTTTATCTGTGGATAATGACCTAATGATATTTGGAAGTATTTTCCTGAATTTCCTCACCATAAAGTTCAACAAGACTACAAACATTTAACAGACTATTTAATGATCTCGGCCATTAACAACTTAAATGGTAATAATGTAAGAAAAATGCATTCCTTAGAAAAAATGTGGTGAATCCATAAAACTGAGTGAAAGGATCATGAACCATGAACTTTTAATTTCTTCCAAATATATCAAAAATTTCTTTCTAAGACTATAAGCATAAATCTCCTAGTAATAACAATTACATGCACTCTGGAAAAGTTCATGCCTGGCTTAAATCTCTTATCACATTTGTATATACTAATTTCCTTGTTTAAAAAAATGAGTACATTTTTTCTATTATAGATGTAAAAAGTAAAGAGGACCATTTGAATAAAAGTAATTTCTTAGTGAGATGACATACAAATGAAGGGAAATTTAAAAGTCAGGTTTCTTCATCTAGTATTCTCTCTGGACATCAGAATCTAAGTAAGTCCCAATCTATTTTAGCAGTTTATTTTGAATGTCCTTACTAGGATATCGTGCATGACATGGTCATTTCAAATCTGTAAGTTACCTCAAAAAGTGTTTTAATCAAAAATCTATTAAGTAAATAAATATAAAACATTATACAAGTCTACATCATAAAACTTCTTTATAAAAATGTTCTTCATGCACACAGAGAAAAATTGTTCTTCCCCATTTTATTCCTTAATTACAGACAAAAGTTGCTTTTAGTTTGAACTCACCCATCATGGCAACCAGCTCAACAATCTGAAAATTAGGAAAATGGTTCTTCCATCAGCATGCTTTACTTCCTTAGGAGGAAAAAAGATGAATACATTAGTAATAAAAAGAAACAGAAGAGGCAGCCACACACAAAAAAGTCAGAATAAGGTGCACCTGGGTGGCTCAGTGGGTTAAAGCCTCTGCCTTCTGCTCCAGTCATGCTCCCAGGGTTCCGGGATTGAGCCCCGCATCCGGCTCTCTGCTCGGCAGGGAGCCTGCTTCCCTTCCCTTCTCTCTGCCTGCCTCTCTGCCTACTTGTGATCTCTGTCTGTCAAATAAATAAATAAAAATCTTAAAAAGAAAAGTCAGAATAAATAACACTAATGAGAAAAATACAATATTAATACTTTATATATCTTACTGGGGAAAGGTTCCTTATTTTTGCAAGATAATTACTGAGAATGAACTAAGGATCATTATCATAGTCCATATTAAATTTAGCTTAGTATTTTTCAGGCTCCTGTCTAAGCTAGAAAAAAAACCAGAATTTTTCAAAGTCAAAAATTTTTTTTTCTTCCCCTTGCCCAAAGTCGAAAATCTTTTCTTTTTTATTAAAAGGTTTTATTTATTTATTTGGGAGAGAGAGAGCCGGGGAGGAGGAGAGGAAGAGGTGGAAAGAATCTCAGGCAGACTCTGCGCTTGCGCTGAGTGCAGAGCCTGACTTGGGACTTGCTCTCATGACCCATGAGATGACAACCTGAGCCAAAACCAAGAGTTGGACGCTCAACTAAACCACTCAGGCATCCCAGCAAGGTCAAAAGTCTTAGTAATAATCCCATAAATTCCTATAGGGAAGATATAAAATGAGTAGAAAAGGTCATTACCTTTAGAGACAAAAAAGGAGAACATTAGGGGCGCCTGGGTGGCTCAGTGGGTTAAAGCCTCTGCCTTCGGCTCGGGTCATGATCCCAGGGTCCTGGGATCGAGCCCCGTGTTGGGCTCTCTGCTCGGTGGGGAGCCTGCTTCCTGCTCTCTCTCTCTGCCTGCCTCTCTGCCTACTTGTGATCTGTCAAATAAATAAATAAAAATTAAAAAAAAAAAAGAGAACATTAAAAATATAGTAAATATCTATAAAAATTATTCCAAAAAAGAAAAAAATGTCAGAATCAACTTTTTCAGAACTCTGGAACTACCCAAAAGGCTTGTAGCAATCTGGACAGCACTTAACAATCTTGGTAAAAAGAGAGCCTCTGACCTTTCCTATTTGTATCTCCCACACTTACCCCTAGCTCCAAAATAGCAATGTAAACCAACAGTCTACAGTCACTGTGAAAATAAGCAGCCTGACTACCACTGGAGAGGGTAGAATGGAACTGGAACTTCTTCAAAGTCTGATTCCAAAAAAAAAAATGCCGTATAACCTATCTAGTCGTTGTTCAATAGACCCAACTTAAAAGGCAGAATTTATTTAACTTGACTAAAGTTCTTCCAGTGCAAAGATCTTAGAGTATTTGTTGAAACGTAAAAAGAACTGCTGCATATTTAAACGGTCTGAGAGAGGGGAGAACTGTTGGGGCAAACAATAGGTTTTAGCCAAGTTGAGGAGTGAGATTTCAGAAAGGAGCTCTGAATAGCTCCAACATATTCCTGGGACTCAAAGTTACATATATGGCCAGAACTGCTGCATAATCAAGAAAGGCCAAAGAAGGCCCTAGGCTTTCACCTAACAACTAAACTAACTTCAGTTACCACATACAACACAAAATACAAACTTTAAACAATTAGTGCCCAAAAGTCACTAAACAAGTAAGAACAATAAACAAAACATATTGGAGTTGGAGAAGAATCTGATTTCCAGAGGTGGCATACTAATTTTTTCAAGAAAAAATTATGAGATATATAAATGTAGTATGACCCATACACTGGAGGGGGGGGAAGGATCAGCAGAAACTGACTGTAAGGGGAGCCCAGATGTTGAACTAACTAGACAGAGAGATTAAATCAGCTATTTTAGGGGCGCCTGGCTGGCTCAGTGGGTTTAAGCCTCTGCCTTCAGTTCAGGTCATGGTCTCAAGGTTCTGGGATCGAGCCCCGCATCAGGCTCTCTGCTCAGCAGGGAGCCTTGCTTCTCCCCTCCTCCCCTACCTGCCTCTCTGCCTACTTGTTCTCTTTCTCTCTGTGTCAAATAAATAAATAAAATCTTTAAAAAGATAAAAAAAATTTTTAAGATTTTATTTATTTGACACACAGAGAAGAGAAGGGAGTTGGGGGAAATTGGAGGGGGAGACGAACCATGAGAGACTGTGGACTCTGAGGAACTGAGGGTTTTGGAGGGGAGGGGAGTGGGAGATTGGGTTAGTCGGTGGTGGGTATTATGGAGGGCACATATTGCATGGAGCACTGGGTGTGGAGCATAAACAATGAATTCTGGAACACTGAAAAGAAATTTTAAAAATAAATAAATAAATAATGTAATAAAATAAATAAATAAATCAGCTATTTTAAATATGTTCAAAGAACTAACGAATGTATGCGAATGATGACTCATCACAAAGAATATCAATAAAAACCCAAAAATGTTAAAAAGGAACCAGACAGAAATTTCAGTTGGAAAACATAATATCTGAAACCACCAAGCACACCAACTTAGGCATAATGGGAGTCCCAAAAGAAGAGGAGAAAAAGGAAGGTGCAGAAAGAATATTTTAAAAAATAATAGTGAAAAACTTTCTAAATTTGGTGAAAAACAGTTACACATCCAAGAAGTCCAACAAACTATAAGAAGGATAAAATCAAAGTGATCTACACCTAGATACATCACATCAAACTGTTAAAAAATAAGGAATCTGAGAGCAGCAAGAAAGAAGGAACTCATCATTTACCAGGGATGCTTAACTGAGTTTTGTTGATAACATAAGAAGGCAGAAAGCAGTGGGTAACATTCAGAGTACCGAAAGAAAGAAAAAAACTACCAATCAAGAATTCTATATCCAACAAAATCATCCTGCAAAACTGAAAACAAAATTAAGACATCCCTACACAAACAAAGAGAATTCATTACAACTAGAGCTGCACTGTAAGAAATACAAAAGGAGTCCTTCAGGCTAAAATATAAAGGACACTCTGGGCACCTGGGTGGCTCAGTGGGTTAAGCCTCTGCCTTTGGCTCAGGTCGTGATCCCAGGGTCCTAGGATCAAGGCCCCCATCGGGCTCTCTGCTCAGCAGGGAGCCTGCTTCCCCCTCTTTCTGTCTGCCTCTTTGCCTACTTGTGATCTCTGCCAAATAAATAAATACTTAAAAAATATATATAAAGGACACTGGATGGCAAATCCAATCCACATGCAGAAAGTAATGGTAATTAATTACATATCTAAAGATTAAAAAAGACCACAAAAATGTTTTTTGTTTCTTTTCATTTCTTCTATAAGTGAATGTAATAGGTACAAAAATGGTCTACCCCAAAGATGTCCATATCCTATTTCCTAGAACCTTTGCATATATATTACCTTACATGGCAAAAGGAACTTTTAAGATATGATACATTAACAAATTTAAGATGAGAGAATTATCCTGGATTACTGGGTTCAGACCCAACATATCAAAGGGATCATTATAAATAAAGGAATAAGCAGGAAAGTGACTGTCAGAGTGATGCTGCATAACAAAGGCTTGACCAGTCACTATTGGCTTTGAAGATGGACCAGGATAGCCATGAGCTAAAGAATATAGGCAACTGCTGGAAAGTGGGAAAGGCAAGAAAAATGGATTTTTCCCCTTTAGCTTCCAGAAGGAGTCTGACAGAGTCTGGCAATGCTGACACCTTGATTTTTAGCCCAGTGAGACTCATTTCAGACTTCTGACTTTCAAAACTTTAAGACAATAAACTTAGGTTGTTTTAAGCCACCAAATTTGTGGTAATCTGTTATGGGAGTATGGAGTGAGTACTTAAGAACACACCCAGTTTCTATGACTTGCCAGAGAACTCGAGAGACTCAGCAATATAGTTCACACTAACAAGCTATAATTTATTATGCCAAAAGGACACAGGGCAAAATCAGCAAAGGGAAAAGGCACATGGGACAAAGTCCAAGGAAGGTTAGGACTAGCTCTTAAGGATATTTTTTTAATAGTCACATAGGACACAATTCCTCTTGCCTTCCATGAGTTATGAGCCATGAGTTGTGACAACACATGTAAAATATCACCAATCAGGAAAGATTAGAGACTCAGCACCCAGGGTTCTTATTAAGAGCTGATCAATAGGTATCCTCTGCCCAGCACATACCAAAATTCCTAACTCCCAGAAGAAAAGCAGGTGTCCAGCATAAACTATATTGTTTGTATAAGGAGCTTAGGCACGGTGAGTCATTATTATCATTTAGGCAGTTTTGGACCCTGGTAAATTCTCAGATGCTAACCAAGGGTGAACCTCTTAGAGCAGTTCATTCTAAGGATATGCAGTGAGGCCCACTATGTTAATTCTCTTCTACACAAGCAACAACAAGATATACAGAGGTTTAAAGAAACTGCATAGAGCAGGGGCGCCTGGGTGGCTCAGTGGATTAAGCTGCTGCCTTCGGCTCGGGTAGTGATCTCAGGGTCCTGGGATCGAGCCCCACATCAGGCTCTCTGCTCTGTAGGGATCCTGCTTTCTCCTCTCTCTCTGCCTGCCTCTCTGCCTACTTGTGATCTCCGTCTGTCAAATAAATAAATAAAATCTTTAAAAAAAAAAAAGAACTGCATAGAGCAATAATATAAAGTGTTTTGTTGTGCACATAATATATAATAATATAATTTGTATAACAACAGCACAAAGGAGAATGGAATTATATTAAAAAGTATATGTATACCACTATAATTAAGTTGGTATCAACCCAAACTACACTGTTTTAAGTTATTAATTTTAATTCCAAGTCAATTCTAGAAAAAAGTTGCAAAAGAAACAGAAGAAATAAATTAGCATACTAGAAAATATCTAACACAAAAGCAATAACAGAAAAATGAGAAACAAAAAAAAGACATAACACACACAAAACACAAATATAAAGTAGATGTAATTCTACCCATGTATAATTACATAAGTAAAGTGGAATGAACAAACCATTTAAAGAATAGAGATTAGCACAAGAGATTAAAAAGCACTAATCCAACCATATGCTGTCTACAACAGACAAACTTCAGATTCAAAGACAAAACAGAATGAAAGTAAAAGGATGGAAAAAGATATACCATGCAAGCAGGAGTCTTCAGTCAAGGATCTTAAATCAGTAACCTAAACACCTACTTTAAGACCCTGGAAAAAGAAGAGCACTGGAAACCCAAAGTGAGCAGAAGGAAGGAAACAATAAGGATTAGAGTGGAAATAAACTAGGAAATAAAAACACATATATAAATTTTTAAAATCCATGAGACAAAGCATTGGTTTTCTACAAAGAGAAAATTAACAAACTTTTAGCTAGACTAACCAAGGAAAAAAGAGAAAAGATACAAATAACTAAGCTCAGGAATTAAAGACAGAGCATTACTACCAACCTTACAGAAATAAAAATAAGGAAATACTATGAACTATATTTCCAATAAATTAGATCACCTGGATGAAATACACAAATTATTAGTAACTACCGAAATTAACTCAAGAAGAAATTTAGAAATCAGAATTCAATATAAAAACTAATGAGATTGATTTAGAAATGAAAATCTTTCTGCAAATATAAGTCAAAACCAGATGCCTTCAAACATTTAAGGAAAAATTACTACCAGTTATTAAAAGAGAAAGAGTAGTTAAACCAAGTATTACTCTGATAACTAAACCAGACAAAAACATTATAAGAAAACTAGATACTCAAGTGAATATAAATATAAAAGACCTCAACAAAACCTAGAAAAACCTAATCTAGAATGTGAAAAAAAAAAAAGAGACTATACACTATGAACATGTGGGATATATCCCACAAAAGCAAAGTAGGTTCAGCATACAAATATCAATGTAATAAATAGTATTAGTAGAATATAGGACAAAAACTAAATGATCATCTCAACAGACAAAGAAAATGCATCTGCCAAAATCCAACTGCCTTAAATACTCAAAAGATTAAGAACAGAAGGGAATTTTCCTCAAGTTGATTAATAACACCTATGAAAAAGCCACAGCTAACATCATACTTAATGGTCAAAGACCAGAGGCATGCCCCCTGAGATTAGAAACAGGACAAGGATGGCCAGTCTTGCCACTCCTTTTTAATACTGAACTGAAGGTTCTATTCAGAAGATGAGGCAAGACAATGAAATAAACGGAATCCAGACTCAATAAGAAGTGAAAGCATCCCTATTTGCAGGTGATGATGTTGTATAAAAAAAATTATAATAAATTCACAAAAACATTATTGGGGCTAATGAACAAGTTCCACACAGTTGCAGAATGAAAAGATTTTTAAAAAACCAGTGGTATTTCTACATACTAGTAATGACTTTATGAAAATGAAATTAAAAATAATTTCCATTTGAATATTATTCAGCCATTAAAAATTAGGATGAAATTGGGACACCTGGGTGGCTCAGTTGGTTAAGCGGCTGCCTTCGGCTCGGGTCATGATCCCAGCATCCTGGGATCGAGTCCCGCATCGGGCTCCTTGCTCGGCAGGGAGCCTGCTTCTCCCTCTGCCTCTGCCTGCCTCTCTGTCTGCCTGTGCTCGCTCTCTCTCTCTCTAACAAATAAATAAATAAAATTTTTAAAGAAAAGGATGAAATTTTGCCATATGCAACAATGTGGATGCAGCTAGAGAGTATAATGCTAACTGAAATAACTCAGAGAAAGACAAATACCACATGATTTCACTCATATCTGGAATTTAAGAAACAAGACAAATGAACAAAGGAAAAAAAGAAAGACAAACCAAAAAACAGATTCTTAACTATAGAGAATAAACAGATGGTTACCAGAGGAAAGGCTGGGGGTGGGCCCGTGGGATAAGTGAAATAGGTGAAGAAGATTATATCGATGACCACTGAGTAATAAACAGAACTGCTGAATCACTACATCATACACCTGAAACCAATTTAACACTGCATGTTAACTATGATAAAAGTTAAATAAGAATTTTTAAAATCACATAAAAAATAAGTTCCACTTGTCAAGAAGAATAAATTACTTAGGAATATGCTTTTAGAAACATAAGTCTTATATATACTGTTTATAAAACATTATTGAATAAAACTGAAGATCTAAATGTACAAAAAGGCATCCCACATTCATGGATGGAAGAAAATATTTTTAAGATGGGAATATTTCCAAAGTGATCTATAGATTCAATGCAATCTCTATCAAAATTCCATTGACTTTTTTTTTTTTTTTTGCAGAAATGGGAAAGCTGATTCTTGAATTCATATGGAACTACAAGAAGCCCTGAAGAGCCAAAACAATATTGAAAAAGAAAAGTTGGAAGATTCACATATCTGGATTTCAAAGTTTACTAAAAAGCTACGGAATCAAAACAGTGGGAGTACTGACATAAGGATAGAGATTGATTCAATAGAACTGAGTCCGAAATAAAACCGAACATATGGTCAAATGACTTTTGACACAGTTGTCCAGACAACAGTGCATGAACAGTCTTCAGTAATGTCTCTGACCTGGGCATTCACATACGAAAGCATGAAAATGGACTCCTACCTCATACAATATGCAAAAAAAAAAAAAAAATTCAAAATGGATCAAAGACATAAATGTAAAATAAAACTCTTAGAAGGGAACAGAGGTATAACTCTTCATGACCTTGGATTATGCAATAGTTTCTTAAATGTGACACTGAAAGCAGAAGCAACAAATGAATAAACTGGTTTTCATCAATGATAAACATTTTTGTGCATCAAAGGACATTGTATCAACACAGTAAAAAGACTATCCACAGACTGGAAGAAAATATTTGCAAATCATATATTTGATAAGGGACTAGTATACAGAATATATAAAGAACTACTACAATTCAACAATAAAAGGAGTAACCCAATTATAAAATGGACAATGAATTTCAATAGACATTTCTTTGACCAATAAGCACTTGAGAAAATGCTCACTATTAGCAGTCTGTCATCAACTTCACACCCAACAGTATGGCTATAACCAAAATGAAAGACAATGACAAGTGTTAGTAAAAATGTGGAAAAATGAACTATATGAATCACTATTTCAATTCTTAGGTATATACCCAAGAATACTAAAAACATAACCACACAAAAACATGTACACTAATATTCAGTGAAGCATTATTTATAAGAGTCCAAAAGCAGAAACTCAAAAGTCCATCAACTGATGGGTGAATAAACAAGTAATATATATCCATACAACAGGATATTAAGTCATTAAAAGGAATGAAGGACTGATACATATTCCAACATTGACGAATCCTAAAACATCATGCTAAATATATATATGACTGCATTTATATGAAATGTCCAGACTAGGCAAATCTATAGACACAGAAAGATTAATGGTTTCCCAGGATGGGGTTATAGGAAACAGGAAATGACTATAAGTCATATTATGTTCTAAAATTAGTAGTAATGGTTATACAACTTTGTGAATATACTAAAAAACACTGAGTTATATGTATATTTTTTAATAAGTGTATTTCATGGTATATGAATTATATCCTGGAAAGAACAGAACAGAGAAAAGGGAGAGAGGGAGGCAGAAAGGGAAAGGAAGAAAACAGATAACAGAAGTGGGAGATTCTGTTAATAACTAGAGATCATCTGCCCATCAAGAAGAGCAACAGGTACTCAGCTCCAGCCAACAGCTGCCTACAGGAATTCATGCTCAGTTATCATCAGTATGCTGACTTTTCAAAAAGCTCCAAATTTTAATGTGAAATATCCTCATTTTCAAGTATTAGCAGCTAATCCAAATTAAAAAAAAAACAACACTGTGTTTTCCTTTTATGCTACCACTTTGCAACCACTGGCATTATTTTAGTAATTCTCTATTGGGGGTGGCATACATACATACAGTTTGAAAAAAATTAAACATTACAACTGCCTTAATTTCTTTTTAGTTGTAATATTATTTTGAAATGTCAAATAACAGTAAAGAATTGTGAAAGAAAATTTTAAATATATATTAACACATGGAATATAACAAAAAACATAAAAATGCCCTTTATGTCACCCTGGCAATACTATACTCAAGGGCAATTACTATGCTACCTCAGTTTTTAGGTTATTTTAATTAAGGCAAGTAGATGGCTGATTTTAATTAATTTTAAATAGGTGAGAAACAAAGATCTAGGCTAAACCCCCTATTTTACAAATAAGAAATCTGAGGATCAAAAAGATAATATAATTTACTCAAAGTCATAAAGCTGCACAAAGTTAGGACCTAAATACTCATTTCTTATTTCTCACTCAAACCTTTTATATGGGGCACCTGGGTGGCTCAGTCTGTTAAGCCTCTGCCTTGGGCTCAGGTCATGATCTCAGGGTCCTGGGATTGAGCCCTTCATCGGGCTCTCTGCTCAGTGGGGATCCTGCTTCCACCACCACCAGCCCCCCACCTGCCTCTCTGCCTACTTGTGATCTCTGTCTGTCAAATAAATAAATAAAATCTTTTTAAATAAACTTTCTATAACACTGTATGTGACTCAAATTCACCTTTCAAAAATGCTAGCATGGGAAATTCTCCTACCACATATATGTACATAGAGAATGTCAAAAATGGTTGAGAAGGGTTTATTCAGTACATTGTCTCTCTACAAATTTAAATTCTCAAATGAATTTTTCAGTTTTTAACTTAAAATGTTTAAGTCAAATCTTGAGTAACCTCAAAAATAAAGTATTGTGAACACAAAATTTTTTCCAAAACATCCCTTTCAAGAAAAAAAAAAAAAATTCCCCAAACCACAACAGTTAAGTCAAAGAGGCATAAATCTACTGGAAATCAGCTCAAGGCTGCACTTATATAAACAACTATGATACTGTGACCAATATTCTGAGGCTAAAACTGGCAAAACCATGAAAATAGCAAAATTAAGTACACAGCAAGTTAATAGAAAAAAACTAAACAAAGGTGAATTACATCTGTACCTGAAAGTTCTTATCCACAATTTACTTTTCTATGTTTGTCATTTTGACATTTATTACCATACATTAGTTTTGTCTGTTCATAAATTTCATATTAATTAATTCACATAAGATATACTCTTTTGTATTTATTTTCACTCCATATCTGTTATGGCTCTGAGATCTTCCCCATTACCCATATGAGTATTTTATTTTGTTCATTTTCATTGCTGTGTAATATTCTACTGTATGACTATATCTCAATTAATTTATTCACTCTATTACTGATGGACATAAATGTTGCTTTCAGTTTTTGACTATTACAAATACTACAGACCTCCTTGAACATATCTTTTGGTGAACACAAACACATATTTCTGTTGGATATATACCCAGAAGAAATTGCTAGGTCACTAAGATATATATAGTTAACTTTAGCAGATATGGCCAAATGCTTTTTCAAAGTAGCTGTTAATCTATATACTCCCACCAGCAATGTAAAAGAGCTCCAGTTATTCCCAGTTCTCACCGATCCTATTAGTCATTCAGGTGATTAAGTAATATCTCACTATCATTTTAATCTATAATCACCTGATAATTAATGATACTGAGTACCATTTCAGAATTGCAGAAAGAATTTAAAAAGCATGATCCTATTATATGCTGTCTATAAGATCAAAGGACACAACAGGTTGAAAGTGAAAGGACAGAAAAAGATATCCCATGCAAACAGTAACCAGAAGAGCTGGAGTGGCTACATTAATATCAGACAAAATAAACTATAAGTCAAAACTGTTACAAGACACAAAGAAGGGCATTAAATACTGACAAAATGATCAATTCATGAAGAAGATATAACAATTATAAACATATATGCACCAAGCAGCAGAACTCCAAAATATATGAAGCAAGCAGGGACAGAATTAAGAGAAATATATACCTACACATTAACAACGGAAAGCTCAATATTCCACTTTCAATAATAGAGCAACCCCACAGATCAACAAGGAAACAGAGGACTCAAACAACACTATAGACCAACTGGACCTAACAGACCTATGCAGAAAACTCCATTCAAAAACAGCAGAATACATATTCTTCTCAAGTCCACAGGGAACATTTTTCTGGATAGACCATATGTTAGACCACAAAAAAGTCAATAATTTAGTAAGACTGAAATCAAAGTACCTTTTCCAATCATAGTGGAATGAAACTACATAGCAAAAGGAAAACTGGAAAATTCACAAAGATGTGGAAATTATACAACAAACTTTTTTTTTTTTTTAAGATTTTATTTATTTATTTGTCAGAGAGATAGGCACAGCGAGAGAGGGAACACAAGCAGGGGGAGTGAGAGAGGGAGAAACAGGCTTCCCGCAGAGCAAGCAGCCTGATGTGGGGCTCAATCCCAGGACGCTGGGACCATGACCTGAGCTGAAGGCAGACGCTTAATGACTGAACCACCCAGGTGCCCCTATACAGCAAATTCTTAACCAATGTTTCAAATAAAAAATAACAGGGAAATCAGAAAATATCTTGAGGGGCGCCTGTGTGGCTCAGTGGGTTAAAGCCTCTGCCTTCGGCTTGGGTCATGATCTTAGGATCCTGGGATGGAGCCCCACATCAGGCTCTTTGCTCAGCGGGGAGTCTGCTTCCTCCCCTCCCACTCTGCCTACTTGTGATCTCTGTCAAATAAACAAATAAAATCTTAAAAAAAAAAAAAAGTATCTTGAAAAGGATGAAAATGAAAACACCATACCAAAACTTATGGGATACAGCAAAAGCAATACTAGAAGAGTAACTTACAGCTATAAATAAATACTGAAGTGTAAAAAAAAAAAAAAATTTTTTTCAAAACCTAACTAGTTTTGTTGACTGTTTCTTTTGCTGTGCAAAGTTTTTATCTTGATGAAGTCCCAATAGTTCATTTTTGCTTTTCTTTCCATTGTCTTTGGAGACAAGTCCAGCAAGTTGCTACGGCTAAGATCAAAGAGGTTGCTGCCTGTGTTCTCCAGGATTTTGATGGGTACCAGTCTCACATTTAGGTCTTTCATCCATTTTGAGCTTATCTTTGTATATGGTGTAAGGAAATGGTCCAGCTCCATTCTTCTACATGTGGCTGTCCAATTTTCCCAACACCATTTGTTGAAGAGATTGTCTTTTTTCCATTGGATATTCTTCCCTGATTTGTCAAAGATTAATTTGACCATAGAGCTGAGGGTCCATTTCTGGGTTTTTTATTCTGTTCCACTATGTGTCTGTTTTTGTGCCAGTACCACACTGTCTTGATGATTACAGCTTTGTAATAGCACTTGAAGTCCAGAACTGTGATGCCACCAGCTTTGGTTTTCTTTTTCAACATTCCCCTGGCTGTTGGGGTCTTTTGTGATTCCACACAAATTTTAGGATTATTTGTTCCAGCTCTGTGAAAAATGTTGACGGTATTTTGATAGGGGTTGCACTGAATGTATAGATTGCTCTAGGTAGCATAGACATTTTAACAGTATTTGTTCTTCCAATCCATGAGCATGAAATGTTTTTCCATTTCTTTGTGTCCTCAATTTCTTCCACAAGGGTTCTGTAGTTTTTAGAATATGGATCCTTTACCTCTTTGATCAGGTTTATTCCTAGGTATCTT
>ML097356.1:2746-31839 GCA_003697995.1 Taxidea taxus jeffersonii
CTATCTCTCTCCCTCTCCCTCTCCCTCTCTTTTTCCATTGCTCATTTGCTTTGTTTCTAAATTCCACATAGGTGTGTAATCATATGGTATTTGTCTCTTTTTTTTATTATGTTCAGTAAGCTAACATATAGTACATACTTTTTGATATAGTGTTTAAGAATTCATTAGTTGCATATAATACCCAGGGCTCATCAAAAATTGTGTCCTCTTTAATATCCATCAACCTGTTGCCCAGTTCCCGCCTCCTCCTCCCTGCTATAATCCTGTTTGTTTCCTGGAGTCCAGAGTCTCTCATGGTTTGTCTCCCTCTTTGATTTCTTCCCATTCAATTTTTCCTCCCTTCCCATGTGGCCCTCTTCACTGTTCCTTACGTTCCAAGTATGAGTGAAATCATATTGTCTTTCTCTGTTTGACTTATTTCACTTAGCATATTCCCCTCCAGTTCCATCCATATCAGTGTAAATGGTAGGTACCCATCCTTTCTGATGGCTGAGTAATATTCCATTGTATATATGAACCACATCTACATCCATTCATCTGCTGAAGGTCATCTCAGCTCCTTCTACACTTTGGTCATTGTGGACACTGCTACTATGAACATTGGGGTGCATTGGCCCTTCTCCTCACTACATCTGTATATTTGGGCTAAATACCTTGTAGTGCAATTGTTGGGTAATAGGGTAGCTCAACTTTTAACATTTCGAGGAAACTCCACACTGTTTTACAGAGTGGCAATACCAGCTTGCATTCCCACAAACAGCGAAAGATGGTTCCCCTTTCTCCGCAACCTCTCCAACATTTGTTGTTTCCTGTCTTGATAATTTTTGCCATTATAACAGGTGTACTGTGGTATCTAAATGTGGTTTTTATTTGTATTTTTTTATTTGCATTTCCTTGATGGCTACTGATTTTAAACTTTTTTCATGTGCCTGTTAGCCATTTGCATGTGTTCTTTGGCAAATTAGACAGTTTGTTCATGATATCTGCCTATTTCTTGACTGGATTATTTGTTTTGGAGTGTTGAATTTGAGAAGTTCTTTATCTGCACTATCATTTGCAAATACCTTCTCCCCTTCTGTGGGTTGTCTCTTTGTTTTGTTGACTACTTACTTTGCTGGGCAGAAACTTTTTATTTCAATGAAGTCCCAATAATTCGTTCTTGCTTTTGTTTCCCTTGCATTTGGAGACATGTCTTGAAAGAAGTTGCTGTGGCCAATGTCAAAGATGTTACTGCCAATGTTCTCCTCTAGGATTTTGAAGGATTCTTGTCTCACATTGAGGTCCTTCATCCATTTTGACATTATCTTTGTGTATAGTATAAGTGAAAGGGTCCAGTTTCATTCTTCTGTTTAGTCTGCCCAATTTTACCAGCACCATTTATTCAAGAGACTGTCTTTTTTCTAATTGGATAGTCTTTCCTGCTTTATGGAATATTCGCTGACCATGGAGTTGAGGGTCCATTTCTGGAGACACTATTCTGTTTCACTGATCTATGGGTCTGTTTTTATGCCAATACCATGCTGTCTTGGTAATCACACTTTTGTAATATAGTATGAAATCAGGCATTGTGATGTCTCCAGCTTTTTTTTTTTTTCAATATTTCCATGAAGATTTGGGGACTTTTCTGGTTCTATACAAATTTTAGGATTTTTTGTTTCAGGTCTGTAAAAAGTGTCAATAATATTTTGATAGGAATGGCTTTGAAAGTGTAGATTGTTCTGGGCAGCATAGACATTTTAATAATGTTTATTCCTCCAATCCCTGAGCATTGAATGTTTTTTTTCCCCATTTCTTCATGTATTCCTCTATTTCTTTCATATGTGTTCTGTAGTTTCTAGAGTATAGATCTTTTACCTCTTTGGTTAGGTTTATTCGAAAGCATCTTATGGTTTTTGGTACTATTATAAATGGGATTGATTCTCTAATTTTTCTTTCCACAGTTACACTGTTAGCTTATAGAAAAGCAATTGATTTCTGTGTTTGATTTTGCTTCCTTCCACATTGCTGAATTGTTGTATGAGTTCTAGTAACTTGGTGCAATTTTTTGTTGTTTTTTTTTCCACCCAAAGTATCATGTCATCAGTAAAAAGAGAGTTTGACTTCTTCTTTGCCAATTTGGGTGCCTCTTATTTCTTTTTGTTGTGTGATTGCTGAGGTTAGGACTTCTCATACAATGTTGAACAATTATGGTGAGGCTGGACATTGCTGTCATGTTCCTGACCTTAAGGGAAAAACTTTAAGCTTTTCCCCACTGAGAATGATATTTCATAGACGGCTTTTATGAAATTGAGGAATATTTCCTCTATCCCTCTATTTTGAACAGTTTTAATCAGGAATGGAGATGTTATTTTGTCAAACTTTTTCTACATCAATGGAGAGGATCATATATTTCTTGTCTCTTCTTTCATTAATGTGACCTATCATGTTGACTGATTTGCTAATGTTGAACCACCCTTGCATCCCAGGACTAAACCCCACCTGATTGTGGTAAATAATCCTTTTAATGTACTTTGAATCCTATTGGCTATGGTCTTGTTGAGTATTTTGGCATCCATGTTCATCAGGGATGTTGGTCTGTAATTCTCTCTCTTTTAAAAAATATTTTATTTATTTATTTGAGTGAGAGAGAGAGTGAGAAAGAAAGCATGAGAGGGGAGAAGATCAGAGGGATAAGCAGATTCCCCAAGGAGCTGGGACCCTGATGTGGGACTTGATCCCGGGACTCCTGGATTATCACCTGAGCTGAAGGCAGTTGCTTAACCAACTGAACCACACAGGTGCCCTGTAATTCTCTTTTTTATGGGATCTTTGTCTAATTTGGGGATCAGGGTTATTATGGACTCATAGAACAAGTTTGGAAGTTTTCCTTCTCCTTCGAAAAATGAATTTGGTAGTTTTCCTTCTATTTCTATTTTATTTGAAACATCTTCAGTAGAATAGGTATGATTACTTCTTTAAATGTTTGGTAGAATTCACCTAGGAAGCTCTCTGGCCATGCACTCCCATTTTGGGGTGACATTTTTTATTACTGCTTCAATTTCATTACTGGTTATTGGTCTATTCACATTGTCTATTTCTTCTTGTTTCAGTCATTGTTGTTTATAAGTTTCTAGGAAAGCATCCATTTCTTCCAGATTGCCTAGTTTGTTGGCATATAGCTGTTGATAATGAGTTCTAATTAATTACCTCTGTTTCCTTGATATTGGTCATGATTTCTCTTCTTTCAGTCATGATTTTATTAATTTGGGTCCTTTCTCTTTTGGATAAGTCTGGCCAGAGGTTTTATTGATCTTATTAATTCTTTCAAAGAACCATCTTCTAATTTCATTGATCTGTTCTACTGTTCTAATTTCTATTTCATTGATTTCTGCTCTATTTTTTATCTATCTTCTACTGCTTGGTTTAGGGTTTATTTTCTGTTTGTTCTTCAGATTCTCTAGGTGTATGGTTAGCTTGTGCATTTGAGATTTTTCTAATTTTTTGAGAGAATCTTGCATGGCTATGTACTTCCCTCTAAGCACTGCCTTTGCAGTATAACATGGGCTCTGAACTGATGTGTTTTCATTTTCATTGGTTTGTGTGAATTGTTTAAGTTCTCTAATGTCCTGTTTGACCCATTCATTCTTTAGCAGGGTGATTTTAACATCCAAGTTTTTGCATTCCTTCCCAATTTTTCCTTGTGGTGGAGTCCCAGTTTCAATACATTGTGGTCTGAAAATATGCAGGGAATAATCTCAATCTTTGATATCAGTTGATACCTGATATGTCACTCAGTATGTGATCTATTCTGGAGAAAGTTCCATGCACACTCAAGAAGAATGGGCATTCTGCTGTGTTAGGGTGGAATATTCTGTATATCTCTATGAAATCCATCTGGTTCAATGTGCCATTTAAAGCTCTTGTTTCTTTCTTGATCTTCTGCTTGTTGAACTGCCCACTGAAGTTAGTGGAATGTTGAAGTCTCCTAATCTTAATGCATCATTATCAATATGATTTTTTGTTGTTGTTGTTGTTAACGGTTGCTTTATATAGTTGCCTGCTCCTATGTTAGAGGCACAGATATTTACAATTGTGAGATTTTCTTGTTGGATAGAACCTTTAAGTATGATATAGTGTCGCTATACATCTCTAACTACAGTCTTTAGTTTAAAATCTAATTTGTCTAATATGAGCATTGCTATCCCAGCTTTCTTTTGAGGTCCGTTGGCATGATAAATGATTCTCTGTCCCCTCACTTTCAATTTGGAAGTGCCTTTAGGTTCAAAATGACTCTCATGTAGACAGGATATGGATTGGTCCTGTTTTTTTTTATGCAATCTGAAACCCTGTGCCTTTTGATGGGAGCATTCAGCTCACTCATGTTGAGAGCATATATTGAAATTTATGAATTTATTGCCATCTAACTGCCTGTAAAGTCCCTGTTTCTGTAGATTGTCTCTGTTAATTTCTGGTCTATATTACTCTTGGAGTCTTTCTTCTTTTATAGATTCCCCTTAATATTTCTCGCAGGGCTGGCTTGGTGGTCACATATTCTGTCAGTTTCTGCTGGTCCTGGAAGCTCTTTATCTCTCTGTCCATTTTGAATAACAACCTTGCTAGATAAAGTATCTTTGGCTGCATGTTCTTCTCCTTTAGTACTCTTAATATGTCTTGGTAGTCCTTTCTGACTTCCCAGGTCTCTGTGGACAGGTCTGATGTTATTCATTGTTTACATATTCCTCCCTCCATATGTTTAAAAAAATATCTTCCTCCATTTGTTTTCACTATTATATGCAGGGGTGTTGATCTATTTTTATGGATTTGGGGAGTCTTCCTCTCTGCCTTTTATACATGAATGCTTCTTTCATTCTCCAGATTAGGAAAGTTCTCATCTATGATTTGCTCAAATATACCTTCTAGTCTTCTCTCTCTCCACCCCCTCAGGGATCCCAATAATTCAGACATACTGGAAATTTCCATGACATCACTGATCTCTCTACATCTGTCCTCATGGGCTTCTAGCTGTTTATCTTAATCCTTCTTTTCCATCAGCTTATCTTCTAGATCACTAATTCATTTATCTGCCTCACTTACCTTGGATGTTAAATTATCTATTCTAGACTGCATCTCATTCATAGCATTTTTAAGTTTGGTTTGATTAGATCTCATTTCTGCCTTTAGAGATTCTATATTGTCACTAATGCTTTTCTCAAGCCTAGCTATTGACTTTATGATTACTACATTTAAGTCTATCTCTGACATTTTGCTTATATCCATATCCATTAGATCTGTGGCAGAGGACATTGTCTCTAATTATTTTCTTTGTTGGGGTTTCCTCCTTCTAGTCATTCTTTCGAGGGGTGAAATCATGCCTGCCACACCTCTCTTAGGAGGCCACAGGAATCCATGAGTGCCTCTGTGCCTTGTGACTCCACAACTGCCAGGGGCCATAGTCCCACACATATGCACCCTTCTCCACAGCTGCTAGGTCAGTCTGGGTGCCGCCTCAGCATCAGTTCTATATCTCCTCTAGGATGTTAGACAGTCCACACCTTCTAGTCCTTTACAGGGTGGTCAGGCAGAGAGTGGTCTCCCTACCAGCTTAGCTTGCAGTTTTATGGTGTCTGGAGCTGAAAGTCCCCTCTGAGCTCGCTGACTACAATCAGTCTTCCCACTCCACTGCTTTGGTACTCTATCTGTTTGGACTCCCCCATTCTTTCTGAGTCTTCTGGAATCCTGAGACCACAATAATACACCTAGAATTCTGCCCTACTTGTCCCTGTGCCCTTTCAGAAGGGGGTGCCTCTCATTATAGTGGATTTCTAAAGGTCCTGAATTTTTTTTTCTCCAGCGTTACATTACTTTCAGGCAACTGGCTTATGGAGGATCCCTCGCCTCTCTGCTTATCTTCAGATATTTCCCCCGAAGAGTCAAAATTCCTCACCTCCTACCTCAAAAAAAGTAGTCATTTTTTTTCGGTTTGTGGAGATCCTGATAAATTTTCTTACATTTCAGGCTGAATTTGTGTGTGTTCAGAATGGTTTTATAGATATCCAGCTAAATTTGAGGGACCAGATGAAATGAGATCCCCTACTCTGCCACCATGTTGCCCTAATCCCACAAATTTAGTTGTTGTTGTGTTTTTTTTAAATATTGAGGGGTGCCTGGGTGGCTCAGTTGATTAAGTGTCTGCCTTTGGCTCAGATCATGATCCTGGTGTCCTGGGATTGAGCCCTGCATTGGGTTTTCTGCATAGTGGGAAGCTTGTTTCTCCCTCTTCTTCTGCCTTTCTCTCTCTCGCTCTCACTCTCTTTCTCTGACAAATAAAATAATAAAATATTTTAAAAAGAAAGAAGAAAATATTGACTCTTTTTCCTTTTCTAAAGATTGATTTATTTGTTTTAGTTAGAGATGGAGTATGAGTGAAAGGGGCAGAGGGAGAGGGAGAGAGAATCTTAAGCAGATTCCATGCTGATTATAGATCCTGATGTGGGGCTCAGTCTCATGACCCAGAGAGCTCTACCTGAGCCAAAACTAAGAGTTGGATGCTCAACTGACTGCAGCACCCAGGCACCCCTTTTCTTTTTAAAGTAAAGAAAAGCACTTTGGGTAATTGCTTGTCAGATTTCCCAAGGATCTCTCAGCTGCAGCAGTGTCTGGAGTGAGTGATATTCAGCAATTAAAGTATCTACACCAACTACACCATCTGTCAGGGAAAAATTTCCTCTAACCTTCATATTTAATAGCATACCTAGAGAGAATACACACAGACATGGTAATTTCAGAGAGTCAGGCAAGAGAATGCTTCTCTGAGCTAAAGGGAAGTGTATGGTTTATGTAGCAGTTTAAATGGAAAAATAATGAGTATGGATTGATAGATGCATAGAAGAATACATAGATAAGACATGAGATCAGGCAAGCATAATAAAATTTTCATGGTAGACTCTAGTTTGTTAAGTATATGGATAACCTCTGTAAAATTTATTTTTCAAACATATAGAGCTTGCTATATGTTTGAAAATTATCATAACAAAATAATAAGGGAAGAAAAACTACGCTAGTAATTAGATAAACAAAAAATCAATAATAAATGGTAATGAAACATATTTTGTTTGTTTGTTTGTTTATTTTTATGTGGGTATAGCTGACCTTATGTGTATATTTATGGGATACTGAACAGGCACAGAATGATAATGATACTTCAGTTATAAAATAGTCTAATATAACATTTTGCATTGTCTTTAGGTAAAATATGTATGCATTTATACAGTTGAAAAACCTTATGTACACTTACATAAATTCTATATACTCTGATAGAAGATAAGTCACTTGTGTAAAACACATTCACACAGACAAACTAATAAAATCATAGCATTAACATAAGGAGTAGTAGACAGCATGTGTATACGAGGATGGTGGTGATGGTCAAGGAAACTTTAGCCTGATCTTGTAATGCTTTAATATTTTACAAAAATAATGTTACTAGAAATTACCTTTTTTAAAAATTTTAACATCTTAAGTTTATTTTATCTTTTTCAGTGTTCCAAGAGTCATTGCTTATGCACCACACTCAGTATTCCGTGCAATACGTGCCCTTCATCATACCCATCACCAGGCTCACCATCCCCTCTCCCCTCCAGAACCCTCAGTTTGTTTCTCAGAGTCCACAGTCTCTCATGCTTCATCTCCCCCTCTGATTTACCCCAATTCACTTCTCCTTTCCTTCTCCTAATATCTTCAGTGTTATTACTGATGTTCCACAAGTAAGTGAAACTATATGATAATTGACTTTCTCTGCTTGACTTATTTCACTCAACATAATCTCCCCCAGTCCTGTCCATGTTGACACAAAAGCTGGGTATTCATCCTTTCTGATAGCTATGTAACATTCCATTGTATATGTGGATCATATCTTTATTAATTTGTCTGTTAAAGGGCATCTTGGCTCTGTGGCCATTGCTGCTATGAACATTGGGGTACATATGGCCCTTCTTTTCACATCTGTATCTTTGTGATAAATAGCCAGTAGTGCAATTGCAGGGTCATAGGATAGCTATTTTTAATTTTTTGAGGAATCTCCATGCTGTTTTCCAAAGTGGCTGCACTACTGTACATTGCCACCAACAGTGTAAGAGGGTTCCCCTTCCTCCTCTTCTTCTCCAACACTTGTTTTCTCTCTTGTTAATTTTGGCCATTCTAACTGGTGTAAGGTGGTATCTCAATATGGTTTTGATTTGAGTTTCCCTAGTGGCTCATAATGATGAAACTCAACCATTCTCTCACACCATACACAAAGATAAACTCGAAATGGATGAAAGACCTCAACGTGAGACAAGAATCTATCAAAATCCTAGAGGGTAACATAAGCAGTAACCTCTTTGACATCAGCCACAGCAACTTCTCTGAAGACATGTCTCCAAAGGCAAATGAAACAAAAGCAAAAATGAACTTTTGGAAGTTCACCAAGATAAAAAGCTTCTGTGCAGCAAAGGAAATAGTCAACAATACAAAGAGGCAACCCACAGAATGGGAGAAGATATCCATAAATAACACTACAGACAAAGGGCTGATATCCAAAATCTATAAAGAACTCCTCAAACTCAACACCCCCAAAAAAGATAATCATGTCAACAAATTGGCAGAAGACATGAACAGACACTTCTCCAAAGAGGACATATAAATAGCTAATAGACACAGAAATTACTTTAAAAATAAAACTAAAAATAATATTAAAATATATTTATATTCCCATTCCCCCTATTAAGGATCCAAGCTATCTGTGGTAGTATGAACTATGAGTAGTTATCACTCTTAACACAAAGCCTTCCTTGAAGGATCTTTCTTTTTCCAGGGCTTAACACTTTGCCTGTAGCTCTCAGAAGTCTAATCCTATCTCCCCCCCCCTTTTTTTTTAAATCTATTTATTTGAGAGAGAGGGAGATCAAAAGTAGGCAGAGAGGCAGGCAGTCAGGTTCGGGGGGAGGAAGCAGGCTCCTCGCCGAGCAGAGAGCCCGATGCGGGGCTCGATCCCAGGACCTTGAGATCATGACCTGGGCTGAAGGCAGAGGCTTAACCCACTGAGCCACCCAGGTGCCCCCCTATCTCCCCTTTTAACCCCTTATCAAGCCTATGAAGTGATTAAGAGTGGAGGCTCTGGAGACAGCAAACCTGGAATTAAATCATTCAACACAACGTCAAGTCTCTGCCACTTCCTAGATATGGACTTTAGGTAGATTACTTAAACCACATTGTGCTTTCAGTTCCCTCATCTATAAAAATAATAATATTAATACCCCACTGGCAATTGTGAGGCTTACATGAATAAATACATGTTAAGCATGTAGAATAGCTCTTACCACATAGAAGATTGTCAATAAATGTTAGATAGAATTTCTTGTGAAATCTGCATAATTTTAAATAATAGTTCTGACTGCTATGTTTTACTCAAAGGAAGCTAACATTCCTGTTTCTCTGATTCATTTAAAATTTTTAAGAAATTTAAAATATTTTTCTTTCTGAAGCAATAGTTAGGCTTAAAAATGAAGGAAAAAACATGGATGCTGAAAAACTATGTCAGTTTATAACCAAAGCCTAGTTTAGGAGTATAAACATGTTTGATCTCCCCAAACTCACCTCACTTGAAATGTTTTCCTTTCACATTACACTAATCCAAATCTATTCTGTCTTTCAAGGACAAGTTGAAATCCCACCTTGTCCAGAAATTCTTCCCTGAATGCAGCCTTTTTAAAAAAGATTTTATTTATTTATTTGATGGAGAGAGATCACAGGCAGGCAAAGAGGCAGGGAGAGAGAGAGAGGAGGAAGCAGGCTCCCTGCTGAGCAGAGAGCCCGATGCGGGGCTCAATTCCAGGATCCTGAGATCATGACCTGAGCCGAAGGCAGAGACTTTAACCCACTGAGCCACACAGGCGCCCCTGAATGCAGCCTTTATTAATTGATTTCTTTTCCAAACTTCTAGAGATTTTTGGTTGGTACCAAGCAGTGCAGTTTTTAGTTCAATAATATTTAATATCACTTTTGTAGTAAGTCAGTGTTTAGTCTTATGTATAAGGATGAACTATATATCACGTCCCTAACCACCAGAAGTGAGCCACATGACACAAGGCATATTACATTCCTTACTAAGCCTAGTGATAAAAAGAAATTCAGTGGGCATTGCAGATACACATGGTCTGATTGCCACACCTAGTGTAAATAAAAGTATATGATGATTGTTTAATAGCAGGTTTAATGCATTCATTACTAAGATCTCTTAGAAATTGGCATAATGTTCTGCAGATAATAAATATCTGTTGGATGGAAGCATCAAGAACAGTAATGCTGACACATTACAAAAGTATAAATTGAATCTACTAAAACCTAATGAACTAGTGAATACTTAGACTGAAATGGCTATTTTGGAAAAAGTCATGGATTAAGGGAAAAAATACTTCCCTTCAATTTATTAAAACAATAAACTTGTACTGGTTAAATCTTGATCAGAGAGATAACTTAATTTTTATTATGTTATCTTAGTCACCATACAGTACATCATTAGTTTTTGATGTAGAGTTTCACGAATCGTTGTTTGCATATAACATTGAGTGTTCCATGCAATATGTGTCCTTAATAACAATCACTGGCTAACCCATCCCCCGACTCCCTTCCCCTCTAAAATCCTCAGTGTGTTTCTAGGAGGCCATAATCTCTCATGGTTCAACTTCCCCTTTGATTCCCCCTTGCCTTCATTTTTTTCCTTACTTCTCCTAATATCTTCCATACTATTCCCTATGTTCCGAAAATAAGTGAAACTATATGATAATTGTCTTTCTCTGCTTGACTTTTTTCTCTTAGCATAATCTCCTCCAGTTCCATCCATGTCAATGAAAATAATGGGTATTCATCCTTTCTAATGGCTGAGTAATATTCCATTGTGTATATATGGACCACATCTTCTCTATCCATTGGTCTGTTGAAGGACCTTCCACGGTTTGGCTATTCCGGACATTGCTATTATAAACTTTGGGGTGCATGTGGCCCTTCTTTTCACCACATCTGTATCTTTGGGCTAAATACCCAATAATGCAATTTTTGGGTCATAGGGTATTTTTACCTTTTTAATGTTTTGAGGAACCTCCACACTGTTTGCTACAGTGGCTGTAAAACCTTGCATTCCCACCAATGGTGTAGGAGGGTTTCCTTTCTTCCACAGCCCATCCAACACTTGTCAATTATTGCCATTCTAACTGGTGTAAGGTGGTACCTCAGTGTTGTTTGATTTGAATTTCCCTGATGGTTAATGATGTTGAATATTTTTTCATGTGTCTGTTAACCATTTAGAGAAGTGTCTGTTCATATCTCTGACTATTTTTTGACTTGATTATTTGTATTTTGGGGTGTTGAGTTTGAGAAGTTCTTTATAGATCCTGGATAACCAGCCCTTTAACTGAAATGTCATTTGCAAATACCTTCTCCCATTTCGTGGGTTTCCTCTTAGTTTTGTTGACTATTTCTATTGTTGTGCAGAAGATTTTTATCTTGATGAAGTCCCAGAAGTTCATTTTTGTATTTTTCCCTTGTCTTTGTGTCAAAAACGTTGCTGCCTTTATTCTCCTCTAAGATTTTGATGGATTCCTGCCTCACACTGAGGTCTTTCATCCATTTTGAGTTTATCTTTGTGTATGGTGTAAGAGAATGGTCGAGTTTCATTATTCTGCATGAGGCTGTCCAATTTCCCTGGTTCCATTTATTGAAGAGACTGTCTTTTATTTTTTTTTTTACCATTGGATTTTTTTCCCTGCTTTGTGGAAGATTAGTTGACTATAGAGTTGAGAGTTCATACCTGGGCTCTCTATTCTGTTCCATTGAACTGTGTCTGTTTTTGTGCCAGTACCATGCTGTCTTGGTGATCACAGCTTTTTTTTTTTTTTTAAGATTTTATTTATTTATTTGACAGACAGAGATCACAAGTAGGCAGAGAGGCAGAGAGAGAGAGGAGGAAGCAGGCTGTCCGCAGAGCAGAGAGCCCGATATGGGGCTCGATCCCACGACCCTGGGATCATGACCCGAGCCGAAGGCAGTGGCTTTAACCCACTGAGCCACCCAGGCGCCCCATGATCACAGCTTTTTAATATAACTTGAAATAAGGCAACATGATGCCCCCAGTTTTGTTTTTCTCTTTCAATATTTTCTTGGAAATTCAGGGTCTTATCTGGTTCTAAACAAATTTTAGGATTATTTGTTCCAGCACTTTGAAAAATACCATTGGTATTTTGATTGAGATGGTGTTGAAAGTATAGATTACTCTGGGCAGCACAGACATTTTAACAATGTTATTCTTCCAATCCATGAGCATGGAATTTTTTTTTCCATCTCTTTGTATCTTCAACTTTCATAATTGTTCTGTTGTTACTAGAGTATAGATCCTTTACTTCTTTGGTTATGTTTATTCCTAGGTATCTTATGGTTTTTGGTGCTATTATAAATGCATTTGATTTCCTAATTTCTCTTTCTACATTTACATTGTTAGTGTATAGGAAAGGAACTGATTTCTGTGCTCTGATTTTGTATCTTGGCATATTACTGTATTGCTGTGTGAGTTTTAGTAATTTGGGATTAGAGTCTTTGGATTTTCCATGTAAAAAAACATGTCATCTGTGAAGAGAGAGAGTTTGACTTCTTTACAAATTTGGATGCCTTCATTTCATTTTGTTGTCTGACTGCTGTTGTTAAGACTTCTAGTACTATGTTGAACAGTAATGATGAGAGTGCACATCCTTGCATGCTCCTCCTCTTATGGGGAAGGATCTCAGCTTTTCCCCATGGGAATGATATTTCCTGTGGGCTTTTCATAGATGACCTTAATGAAATTGAGGAATGCTTCATCTATCCCTACACTCTGAAGAGTTTTAATCAGGAACGGATTTTGTATTTTGCCAGATGCTTTTTTGGCATCAATTGAGAGGACCTTGTAGTTTTTGTTGCTTCTCTTAGTAATGTGTTCTATCACACTGATTGATTTGTGAATGTTGAACCACCTTTGCATCCCACAGATAAATCCCACCTAGTCATGGTGGATAATCTTTTTAATGTACTCTTGGATCCTATTAGTTAGGATCTGGTTGAGAATCTTGGCATCCATATTCATCAGGGATATTGGTCTGAAATTCTCCTTTTTGGAGAGGTCTTTGCTTGTTTGGGGGTTAAGGTAATGCTGGCTTCATAGAAAGGGTCTGGAAGTTTTCCTTCTGTTTCTATTTTTTGAAACAGCTTCAGGAGAGTAGGTATTAGTTCTTCTTTGAATGTTTGGTAGAATTCCCTCAGGGAATCCATCAGGCCCTGCGGTTTTGTTTGATTTTTGTTTGTTTGTTTTGTTTTGTTTTGGGTTTTTTTGGAAGCTTTGGATCACTGCTTCAATTTCATTACTGATTACTAGTCTATTCTGGTTGTCGATTTCTTCCTGTTTCAGTCTTGATAGTTTATAGGTTTCCAGGAAGGCATCCATTTCTTCCAGGTTGCTTAATTTATTGGCATGTAGTTGTTGATAATAATTTCTAATATTTTTTCTATTTCCTTAGTGTTAGCTATCATTGCTCCCTTTTCATTCATAATTTTATTAGTTTGGGTCCTTTCTCTTTTCTTTTGGATAATTCTGGGCAGAGGTTTATCAATCCTATTAATTCTTTCAAAAAACAAGCTTCTAGATTTGTTGATGTGTTATACTGTATTTCTGGTTTCTAATTCATTGTTCTCTGCTCTAATCCTAATTCATTCTCTTCTTGTGTGTGGATTAGGCTTAATTTGTTGTTCTTCCTCCAGTTCCTTAAGGTCTGAGTTTGGTTGGTGAATTTGGGATTTTTAAATTTTTTTAGGGGGGGGCTTGGATAACTATGTATTTCCTTCCTAGGACTGCCTTTGCAGTATCCCATAGGTTTTGGACTGATGTGTTTTCATTCTCCTTGGTTTCCATGAATTGTTTAAGTTCTTCTTTGATTTACCGGTTGACCCAAACATTCTTAAGCTGGATGGTCTTTAGCTTCCAAGTGTTTGAATTTCTTCCAATTTTTCTCTTGTGATTGAGATCTAGTTTCAAAGCATTGTGGTCTCAGAATATGCAGTGAATAATCTCAATCTTTTGGTATTGTTTAAAACATGACTTGTGACTCAGTATGTGGTCTATTCTGGGGAATGTTCCATGTGCATTTGTGAAGAATGAGTATTCTGGTTTTTTTATGGTGGAATGTTCTGTATATATCCATGAGGTCCATCTGGTCCAATGTGTTATTCAAAATTCTTGTTTCTTTGTTGATTTTTCTGCTTAGATAATCTGTGTATTGCTGAAAGTAGAGTGTTGAGGTCTACTACTATTAATGTATCATTATCAATATGTCTCTTTATTTTGGTAAATAGTTGTCTGAATTGTTTTATAGAGTTCATTTTTGAAACTATCTGACCTTGGGCTCTTATTTGTTGGTAAATATTTGATTTCAGGTTCAATCTCCTTCTTTATTATTGGCCTGCTTAATTTTTTATTAATGATTAAGTCTTGACAAGTTGTGTTTTTCTCAGAATTTACTCATTTTTTATAAATTATCTAATTTGAGAATATAATTGTTCATGGTAGTTTCAGTATTTTTTGTATTTCTGTGGTATCAGTTGTAATGTCTCATCTTTCATTTATGATTGTGTTGAATAATTTCTTTCTTTTTTTCAGGTCTAGCTAAGCTTGCCAACTTTATATTTTCATAGATCAGTTCTTAGCTTGCCAATTTTTAAAATTTTCTTTCTAACTCATATTCATTCATTTCTGCTCTAATCTTTATTTATTTTCTTCTGCTAAGTGAAATAAGCCAGTTATAAGTAAAAAAAAATAATATTTAGTATCATTTATATGGGGGGTCTTTTTTAAATTCAATTTCATGAAAACAGAATAGAATGGTGGTTTCCATGGGCTGAGGAGAGAAATGGGGTTATGTAGGTCATGGTCACATATATTTAGTTATAAGAATAAGTTCTGATATCTGCATAGTATTGTGGCTATAACTGATAACATGGTACTATATAATTAAAAGTTACTGAGAATAGACTTTAAGCACTTATCACAGGCATAAAAGTTGAGTATGTTAACTATGTGAAGTGATGGCCAGATGTGCTTATTACACTGACATTGGTCATGTTGAAATTCTACAGTGTATATGTATATCAAATCAACACCTTGCACACTTTATATATATGTAAGTATATCAGTTATTCATCAGTAACATTAAAAGCAATCTGTTTAAAAAATATTTTTTTAATCAATAGAGGAAGTCATTGGAAGTAAGGCTGTTATGTGATAATTTTGATCAACTGAGAAATACTCCTGGAAAAGAAGACCCTGTTCTGTGATCAGAAATAGGAAAAGTTATCAGTGTAAAATACAGAACCCAAATTCTCATCAATCAAATATATGACTTAGTACTAAACAATCCCTTCATTCCATTATGAGACTGGAGAGAAAAATTGTGATGTAATTCTTAAATGCATATAACTGTGACTTGCATTTTAAACTAGTTTCCTTACAAGTCTCCCGTCAAGTCTCCTGTCGATTTACTTTTTCTTTCAGTGTTCTCAAATAGAAAAGAAAAAGGAAAAATGTTACAAATTCTGGGGACCCTAAGGAATTCATTTCTGTGAAATAATGTGTTCAAGGGGCTTTGCAAATTTTAAACTGATAAGCTAAAATTATATATGAACACAAAGGGCCTTTGTTAGTATTACTGTACTTTTCATTACTCCCAGTCACCTATAAGGCATTTTATATCATGGCTATGACCACAATTTGATGCCTAATTACACAGTTCTATGTCTGAAATTCATTTAGAAAACAAAATAAAAATTGATTAAAATTATCTGTTTTTATGTTTTGTACCTCTCCTTCTTTTCTCATTTATTGGAGAGACAGAGAGAGAGAGAGAGAGAGAGAGAGAGAGAGAGAGAGATATGTCAGGGGAAGGGCAGAGGGATAACGATAATCCTAAACAGACTCCCAGCTGAGTGCAGAGGCCAACCAGGGCTAAATCCCAGGATCCTGATAGTTGAGCTAAAATTAAGAGGAAGATGTTCAACAAACTGAGTCACCCAGGTGCTCCAATCTCTTCATTTTCAAAAAAAAAAAACATTTTCCTCCCCCGTTTCCATCTGTCTTCTCTCATTTCTCACTCATTCCTCTGTTTCACTAATTTCATTTCCTTGTAACTCCTCTAGTAAATTTTTTCTCTTCTCTCTATATTATTTCTTCCTCTTCCACAGTCCCCATTTTCATTCCCCCCCAATATTCTTGCTTTGTTTGTGTCTCAATCACTGTTTTATTTGACATTTATCATGACTCTCTCCTCTCTTACATCCCTAGTATCTCTGTGTGTGTCTGTCTCTGTTTATGTGTATTACTATTCATCTCACCCTGTAGCTTTATCTATTGTTGAGTTTTTCTTTAACACACTCCAACTGAACTCGAATCTCTCTAACAATAAATTATTCATTAGGAACTATAATCTAAATTTTATTTAGATTTTGTTTATTTATTTGACAGACAGAGATCACAAGTAGGCAGAGGGGCATGCAGAGAGAGAGGAAGGGAAGCGGGTTTCCTGCTGAACAGAGAGTCAATGCGGGGCTCGATCCCAGGACCCTGAGATCATGACCTGAGCTGAAGGCAGAGGCTTAACCCACTGAGCTACCCAGGGGCCCCTACAATCTAAACTTTTGACATGTTAACTTTTCATCATTTGGCAGTGTGTCATGGGAATCTCCACTCCTCATAAAGCTACATACTATTATTTATGGTTATTTTAAAGAATTTCTCTGTCGAGGGGGAAGTTGGAAGATGGTAGCAGAGTAGAAAGAACTTAGGCTTGCCTTGTCCCACAAATACAGGTAGATAAATAGCAAATCATCAAAAATACCCCAGCAATTGACCTTAAGACTGCCATAAAAAAAAAAAAAAAAAAAAAAACATACAAAAAAACTCCACAACTGAAGATAAAGAAGAGGCCACACTGGAGAAGGTAGTCCTACAGAGAGGCAGATGGGTGAGAAATGGATAATGGCTGCTTCTGTGGGAAGGGGTTGCAGTCATGGAGAAGAGTGAGAGACAGACTAACATACAGGGGCGTGCACAGGCAAAATGCACCCCAAAAGCAATTGGCTTAGAAAGTGAGAAGAACTGAATTTATGACTTCTGACAACCAGTAAGGTTCAAGGCCTAGAGTTTTAAAGACCAGAAGTCTTGGCTGTGAGAGAGTCCTGAGGGAATTGCACTCTCTTGGAGAAAAGGCAGGCAAACAATCATGGACTTAGAGCATGGAAACAGCTATCTGAAGAGTTCCTAGGACACACAGTGGGGAGATTGTTCATCTCAGAGCATATCCCAGAGAAGCAACATTGACAGAAGACCCCTTTGAACTGCTCAGTACCATTTCACTCTACCACCCTCAGCACAAGTACAAGGCCATCTGCAGGAAGCAACCCAGCACCCACTACTTGTTTATACCAGGCCCTACCACCAAATGCTCTGGTGGAATGGCCATTTCTAGAGAAACTTGCAAGTGTCCCAGACCAGCAGGCCCCTCCCAAAGAAGACCTGCCCAAACACCTGCTCACACTGCATCTCCCAACACTGGAGTTTTGTGGGGCATCAGTTCCAGCAATGATGGTAACAGGTCTCTTCACAAAGAGACCAGAGCACACCTAGTTAAGATGTATCATATTCAGATCAAGGACCAAACACTGCCCACAACAGGCAAAGAGAGTCTCTGCATATGATTGGTCTGAAGGATAAAGTGACCAGTATAAAACTGCAGAACACATACAGCACACATTGGACACATTCCTGGAAGTACCAAGCCCTAAGAAAAAACAGCACAACGGGACCTCTTCTTCATAAGACCATTGACCTCAAGAACAAGATATGTAAGATGACTTCCTTAACACAAAGGAGCAGGCACAGAGACTTAGAGAAAATGAGAAGATAGAGAAGTTTATCCCAAAAGAAAGAACAAGACAAGACTTCAAGTTATTCAAGACTTCAAGGTACTGGCACAAAAGTAGACACATTGTTCAATATAACAGAATAAAAAACACAGAAATAAAGCCAGAACTATATGATCAATTAATCTTCAACAGTATCCAGTGGGAAAAAGAGAGTCCCTTAAATAAATGGTGCTGGGAAAACTGGACAGCAATATGCAAAAATGAAACTGTACCACATGATTGTTCCATATAAAAATACATTCAAAATGGATTAAAGACCTAAATATGAGACTTGAAGCCCTAAAAATTCTAGAGGAGAACACAGGCAGTAACCGAATTGTCATCAGCCATAGCAATATTTTTCTAAGTATGTTTCCTGAGACATGGGAAACAAAAGAAAAAATAAACCATTGAGACTTCATCAAAATAAAAAGCTTCTGCCTTGGGAAGAAAACAATCAACAAAACTAAAAGGCGATCTAG
Organism: Taxidea taxus jeffersonii; assembly: GCA_003697995.1. Taxonomy (NCBI): domain Eukaryota; kingdom Metazoa; phylum Chordata; class Mammalia; order Carnivora; family Mustelidae; genus Taxidea; species Taxidea taxus. Next base: position 21,217 of record ML097356.1, read on the forward strand.
GGAATGGGAGGAGAGATTTGCAAATGGCATGTCTGATAAAGGATTAGTGTCCCACAAAGGATTGATAGAAATCAACCCCCTCCCCCACCTGAAACAAACAATCCAATTAAAAATGGGCAGAAGACATGAATGGACGTTTCTCTAAAGAAGATATATTGGTTGCCAAAAGACTCGGGGAAATGCAAATCAAAAGTACAATGAGATAGCACCCCACACCTGTCAGAATGACTAAAATCAACAGCAGGTGTTGGTGAGGATGTGGAGGAAAAGAAACACTCGTGCCTTGTTGGTGGGGATGCAAACTGTTGCAGCCACTCTGGAAAACTCATATATGAAATTTAAGAAATTAAAAAAAAAAAACAGGCAAAGAGAAAAAAAGAGAGACAAATTAAGAAATCCATTCTAATAGAGATCAAACTGATGGTTACCAGAGGGGAGGAGGGTAGTTGGGTGGGTGAAATCGGTTATGGGGATTAAGGAGTGTACTTGTCATGATGAGCAGTAGGTGATGTATGGAATTGTTGAATCACTATATTTCACACCTGAAACTAACATAACACTGTTTGTTAACTAACTGGAATTAAAATAAAACATAAAATATAATTTATCTGTAACAAAATAAAATAACTTTTTGGCAATGTTAGTGACACTTTAAATGGAGTTGCTCTATTTGTCATAGCAGAAAGATGAGAAATAATTCCCCAGGCTGAACCAAGTCATTCAGAAAATCTGGTTTGTAGGATTGAGTAAACACCAAGAAATTATGATTCTAGACAGTTATGCTTCGTCTTCTTTTTTCAAAGACATGTAACTGTTGTGGAAAACTGGGTGGTCTGGGTTTATTCCCAGCTTGCACACTTTTTAATTTTTTGTATGACCACAGAACTTTAATTAGCAAATGCATTACAATCCCCATATGACAAGTGAAGAATAAGAATCCCTGGGTTTCCAGACTCACATCCAGTCTCTTAAGATCAAATGAAATAGTGGATATGAAAGGTTATAAGAAAGTATAAAGGCTTATAAAGATTTGTATCCTTATTTTCTCTCATAGCTCACTCATCTGAGTATGGATCTAAGTTCCTTACCTAAAAACTTAAGGTTTACCATAATAAAAACTAAATGAAAGGATTCTGAAATGGAGCCAATTGTGACCTCTGAACTGCTCATTATTTCCAAGTCTGAATCCACACCCAGGAGTGGAATGCAGGAATTTTCCATGATGACTCTAACTTTGATGTATTGGCTGATGGTTAACAAATGGCTTCCTTAAGCTAATATTGGAAACCTTTTTTTTTTTTTTCTTCGTCTCTATTTCTCTGCTGTCATCATCAAAACAATGACTATACACCTTCTTCTTCTTAATTCCATGTCAAGCCTGGTACACATAGAAGTTCCCTCTGATCACTTACAACCTAAAACAAACACCACAAAGTAGTGTTGTTTTTTATTGGCATTCAAAAAAAGAAAAGAATATAATGACTCAACAAATCTATATATTTATCATTGCTCATCAAGATAAGTGAACTCTTAAAAAAAGATACGTGATCTCTTAATCCCCTTTACATATTTTACTCATTCTCTGACCCATCTTCCCTCTGGTAACCATTGGTTTGTTCTCTGTGTTTAAGAGTATAGCTTTTTTGGGGGGTATCCTTTTATTGTACCCTGAAACTAATATAATACTTTATGTAATTACAATAAACTTAAAATAAAGTGAATAAATAATGGGGTTGTAATTTGCAGCATGATTAACAATGTTATATTGCATATTTGAAAACAGCTAAGAAAGTAGAACTTGAAAATTCTCATTATAAGAAGAAAATTTGTAACTATGTATGGTCATGTATATTAACTGGACTTATGGAGGTAACCATTTCGCAGTATATACAAATATCAAATTACTACATTGTACAGTTAAAATTAATACAATATGTTAATTATACCTCAATAAAAAGTTAATAATGATAATAATAATAGTCAATAAAAATAAACACAGATGAGAGAGGCAACATGGCTTAATGAAAAGGACTAGGGCTTCAGGTACTAAGTTTCTAGTTCTGGTGGAATTCTTTTTAGTTTTTAAGTTTTTATATAAATTCAATTTAGTTAGTATACAGTGTAATATTAGTTTCACATATACAATTCAGTGATTCAGTACTTCTGTACAATTACATGGTGCTCATCACCAGTATCTTCCTTAATCCCCATCACCTATTTAACCCATCCTCTCACCAAACTTCCCTCTGATAACCATCAGTTCATTCTCTATAGTTAAGAATCTGTTTGTTGATCTGCCTCTCTTTCCCCCCATGATTGTTTTGTTTCTTAAATTCCACATATGAGTGAAATGATATGGCATTTGTCTTTCTCTGACTGACTTATTCCACTTAGTGTAATTCTCTCTAGCTCCACCCACATTATTGCAAATGACATTTCATTCTTTCTGAAGGCTTAGTAATATTTAAGCATATACATATATATCATTTATTTATCCATTCATCACCTACTGGGACACTTGGGCTGTTTCCATAATTTAGGTATTGTAGATAATGCTGCTGTAATCAACGGGGCGAGTGTATCCCTTTAAATTAGTATTTTTGTATCATTTGTGTAAATATCCCAAAATCCAACAATTGCTGGTTTGTAGAGTAGTTCTACTTTTAACTTTTTGAGGAACCTCTATATTATTTTCCAGAATGGTTGCACCAGGTTACATTCCCATCAACAGTGCAGAAGTGTTCTCCTTTCTCTGCATCCTTATCAACATAGGTTGTTTCTTATGTTTTTGATTTTAGTCATTCTGACAGGTGTGAGGTCTCATTTTAGTTTTGACTTATATGTCCCTGGTGATGAGTGATTCTTGTTTTGATGCACAAAGTAGAGCCATTTCTATCATATTTCTGAGCATTAGTTTCCCCACTGTAAGATAATAAGGTGAAACTAGATTATCTAAAAGTCCCCTTTAGTCTTGGATTTCCATGATTTAATGATCAGATGAGGCATTTTAGTTAAACTTTTTTTTTTAATTTTATTTTCAGATCCTGATGCCTTCCTATAGTAAAGTTGTAATGATTTTTCCCTAAAAAATGGTGTAGATACCTTACTAGTCTGCCAAAGTATAGTAATGTCATACTTTTGAGATGTTCTCACTTACAGCTACAAAATCCTGGACATAACAACAAACAAGCGTAGGAAGGGTCTAAAAAGTGTGGGGGAAAATAATGTTTCCTAAGCACCATTGGACTTGAGCAACACCACAGGACATGATAATGTATTTCCTGAGTTTGCTGATTGGCCCCCACACATTTACATAAAGAAGCCCTTTACATAGAACCACCAACAGGGAGATAAAAGTAAACAAACAAACAAAAAATTCAAGGAAAGTTTGTTTTTCATAGCTAAAGGATCTAGGAAAGTGTGGACTAGCAACAGAAAATATTTCTGGCAATTCCCATTCTACTCTAATCCAACATCAATGAAAAAAAGAATGAACTATAGCCATATACACCATCTGATCTTTAAACCTACTTCATCCCATCCACCCCCATCTCAAGGAAACAAAGAGCACTGTCTCCCACTGGTCCATGTCAGGAGGGCCTAGCAGGAAGTTCATCTTTCATCCCCTAAACATGGAGCTAATATTCACTCTCCCACCTGGCAGTGGCAGAGGTGCTGGGACTCCCTTATTTGGCAGTGCAGAAAGGACACAGGAGGGAATTGGTTTTCTACCCCTGACTGAAGGAAGGAAGCAGATAGTGCCCCTATTCTTCCACCAGGGTAGTCAGCGGGTCCAGCCAGAAACTGCTAGGTAAATGAAAGCATGCAGTGATGAAGTGAACCTCCACTTCTACTCAGAGGCAATAAGATTTAATGAGGCCATAATTAGACTTTACCCTCAGCCCAACCCCAGTAGAGGGAAGCTGAGCCTCCACACCCATCCAATGTCAACAAGGCAGAACAAAGTAGTACACACTGGGGCTAAAAAGGACTCTTTTAATCCTCCCAATCCCAGTGAAGCCCAGTGGGGAGCTGAATATGCACTCCTAGATAGAATTGAGTAGGCACAATAAAGTGGTAGAGGGTTGGATAACAAGCTGAATATGAATTAGAAAATATTTTCATTTATAATATGATTGAAAACAAAAAAAATAGGAATAAATTTAACAAAAGAAAAGCAAAACATATTATTTTTTAAAAGATTTTTATTAATTTTTTTGACAGACAGAGATCACAAGTAGGCAGAGAGGCAGGCAGAGAGAGAGGAAGGGAAGCAGGTTCCCCGCTGAGCAGAGAGCCCAATGCAGGGCTCGATCCCAGGACCCTGGGATCATGACTTAAGCTGAAGGCAGAGACTTTAACCCACTGAACCACCCAGGTGTCCCACAAAACACATTCTTAAATCAAAAATATTTTAAAAAAATAAGAATACTTAAATAAATGGAAAGACATCTAATTCTCTTGGACCACAATATGTTACAATGGCAATACTCTCCCAAATTTATCTATCAAGATCTGAGCTGGTTTCTTTACAGTTACTGAAAGCTGATTCTAGAAATTTAAGGAACTCCCCCAAAACAAAACAATCTTGAAAGAGAAGAACAAAGTTGATAGGGTTCTGCTTACCCATTTCAAAATTTACTAATAAACTATAACGATCAAGATTGGGACATAATTGTGTGAGGATAGATCAATGGAATAGATTGCATATATATATATATATATATATATATATATATATATATATATATCAAGTGGAGATATATATCTCCACTTGATTTTCAACTGGGTACCAAGTCATTTCAATGGGAAAATAATAATACTTACAATAAAAGGTACTGGGACAACTGGGTATTCAAATGCAAAAGAATGAATTTGACACCCCACCTTGCACCACATACAAAAATTACCCCAAAATAAATTATAAGAAAACCTAAATGTAACAGCTAAAATTCTTGAACCTCTAAAAAATAGGCTTAAATCTCAGATTAATCAATAATTTCTTATCTATGACTCCAAAAGCACATGAAAAAAAGAAAAAAAAAGGATAAATTTGATTTAATTAAAATGAAAACATTTTCTGTTTTTCAAAGGGTATCTTCAAGAGAGTGAAAAGGTAACCCACAGAATGGAAGAAAATATTTAGCAAATCACATTTCTGATAAGAGACTTATATCTAGAATTTTAAATAAAGAATATCAATAAAGAATTTTTCAACTCAAGTATAAAAAGACTAAAAGACAAATAATGTAATAAAACATGACAAAAGATCTGGATAGACATTTTTCCCAGGATGAAAGCCAATAAGCACATGAAAAAAATGTTCAACGTCACTAGCCATCAGGAAAATACAAGTCAAAATCACAATGCAATGAACTATTACTTCACACTCTCTAAGATGATAACAACAGCAAAATTAACCTAACAATTGTCAGGATGTGGAGAAACTGGAACACTCATACATAGATGGTGGTCATGTTGACTAGTGCAGACACTGTAGATAACAGTTTGGGAGTTATTAAAATAGTGAAAGATCAAATTACCAAAAATCCAGCTGTTCTATTCCTAGATATATACCCAAGAGAAGGGAAAACACATGTCCACAAAAAACTTGTACATGACTGTTTAGACTAGCATATTATCATCAATGCCCCCCCAAAATAGAAACAATCTAAATGTGCATCAGCTGATAAATGAGTAAAAACAATGTGAGCTATTCGTACAATGGAAAATCACTCAGCTATAAAAAAGAAAGAAGTACTGATACATGTTACAACATGTATGAATCTTGAAAGTATTATGCTAAGTGAAAGAATCCAAAGTCAAAGGACCTTATCATATTGTGTGATTCCATTCATGTGAAATGTCCAGAATAGGGAATTTGTAGAGATAGCAAACAGATTAGTGGTTGCTTAGTCTTTGTGGGTTGGAGTAAATGTTAATGGGTACAGGATTCATTTTTGTGATAATGAAAATGTAGTAAAATTGATTGTCATCATATTCACATATCTTTATGAGCATACTAAAAATCATCAAATTGTATGCTTTAAATGGTCAGTTATATATTTAATTATATATCAATGAAGATGGTATTTAAAAAGTTAAAATACCTTGAAGCAAATGAAAATGAAAATCACTTTATAAAAATACTTGGAATATATATCTGAGGCAATGCTCAGAGATAAATTTATAGCACCAATTCATACATTAGAAGAAAAGAAATGTTTAAAGTCATTAAGCTAAGTCCTCACCTTATGAAAATAGAAAAGGCAAAATAAACACAAAGTAAACAGAAGGACAGAAATCATAAGGGTAAGGACAAAACTAAATACAATTTAAAACAAAAATAATAGAGAAAACCAATTAAATAAAGAGTGGGTTGTTCAAAACATTGGTAAAACTGTATACCTTTAGTAAAAGACCCTGAATCACCAAGGAAATTATGAAAAAGAAAAACAGAACTGGGAGCATCACATTGCCTGATTTCAAGCTTTATTACAAATCTGTGATCACCAAGACAGCATGGTAATAGGACAAGAATAAATACATAGACCAATAGAACAAAGAAGAGAGCCCAGATATGGACCTGCAACTCTATGGCCAAATAATCTTTGAGAAAGTGGGAAAAAGACAGTCTCTTCAATAAATGGTGTTGGGAAAATTGGACTGCTATGTATCAAAGAATGCAACTCAACCATTCTCTTACACCATACACAAAGATAAACTCAAAATGGATGAAAGATCTCAATGTGAGACAGGAATCCATCAAAATCTGGAGGAGAACATAGGCAGTAACCTCTTTGACATCGGCCACAGTAACTTCTTTCAAGACATGTCTCTAAAGGGACGCCTGGGTGGCTCAGTGGGTTAAGCCGCTGCCTTCAGCTCTGGTCATGATCCCAGCGTCTTGGGACCAAGTCCCACATTGGGCTTTCTGCTCAGCAGGTAGCCTGCTTCTCCCCTCCCCTCTCTGCCTGCCTCTCTGCCTACTTGTGTGATCTCTGTCAAAAAAAAAAAAGACATATCTCTAAAGGCAAAGAAAACGAAAGTGAAAATGAACTTTTGGGACTTCATCAAGGTCAAAAGCTTCTGCACAGCAAAGGAAACAGTCAACAAAACAAAGCGGCAACCCACGGAATAGGAGAAGATATTTGCAAATGACACTACAGACAAAGGGCTGATACCCAAGATCTATAAAGAACTCAAAATCAACACCCACAAAACAGATAATCATTTCAAAAAATGGGCAGAAGACGTGAACAGACACTTCTACAAAGACGACATACAAGTGGCTAACAGACACATGAAAAAATGTTGATCATCATTAGCCATCAGGGAAATTCAAATCAAAATTGCATTGAGATACCACCTTACACCAGTTAGAATGGCAAAGATTAACAAAGCAGGAAACAACAAGTGTTGGAGAAAGTGTGGAGAAAGGGGAACCCTCTTACACTGTTGGTAGGAATGCAAATTGGTGCAGCCACTTTGGAAAACAGTGTGGAGATTCCTCAAGAAATTAAAAATAGAGATACCCTATGACCAAGCAATTACATACACTACTGGGTATTTACCCCAATGATACATATGTATTGAAAGGAAGGGCCATATATACCACAATGTTTATAGCAGAAATGTCCACAATGGCCAAACTGTGGAATGAACTGAGATGCTCTTCAAAAGATGAATGGATAAAGAAGATGTGGTCGATATAAACAATGGAATATTACTTAGCCATCAGAAAGGATGAATACCCAACTTTTGAATCAACAGGGATGGGACTGGGGGAGATTATGTGTAGTGAAATAATTCAAGCAGAGAAAGTCAATTACAATATGGTTCCATTTTCTTGTGGAGCATAAGGAATAACAGGGAGGAAATTAGGAGAACGAAAGGAAAAGTGCATTGGGTGAAATCAGAGGGGGAGATGAAGCATGAGAGACTGTGGACTCTGAGAAACAAGCTGAGGGTTTTGGAGGGGAGGGGGTTGGGAGTGGGTGAGCCTGGTGGTGGGTATTAAGGAGGGCACGTATTGCATGGAGCACTGGGTGTTGTACATAAACAATGAATCTTAGAACACTGCATCAAAAACTAATGATGTATTTTATGGTGACTAAAATAACACAATAAAAAAGTAAAAGAAAAAAGATACAAATCAACTGCATGATAAGTAAAATGGGATATTCTATAATTCTTACAGACATAAAGACATAAAGGAATACTAAAAAAAACTCAACACATCTGTATTTGACAGCCTAGATTAAGTGAACCACGTTACTGATAAATACAAATTGCTAAAACTCAACCAAGGTGAAGTAAAGACTTAAGTAGTCTTGTACTCATTATGGAAACTGAATTTGTCATTAAAATTCTCCTTGAATCAAATCTCCAGGCTCAGATTATTTCACTGAAGAATTTTACCAAATGATTAACGAATAACTAACACAAATTTTATAAAATCTCCTTCATGAAATAGTAAAAGACGGAACATTTCCCAACTCATTGTATCCTAGTATCCTAATCTTATCTTTCGGCTAAACAAGATGAAAACAGTACAAAAAGAAAACAAAATAGTGAGAATTGAAATGAGAGCAAGAAAAAGAGGAAGGGAGGAAGGAAGGCATGAAGAGATAGAGAGAAAGAAGAAGAAAAAAAGGAAACAATACTATAGAGCAATCTCTTTCATGTTCTTAAGAGTCAAAATAATAGCAATAATACCCAGCAATATGTAAAAATAGTTTTGCAGGAACGCCTGGGTGGCTCAGTTGGTTAAGCGGCTGCCTTCGGCTCAGGTCATGATCCCAGCATCCTGGGATCAAGTCCCACATCAGGCTCCTTGCTCGGCAGGGAGCCTGCTTCTCCCTCTGCCCTCTGCCTGCCTCTCTGTCTGCCTGTGCTCGCTCGCTCTCTCTCTAACTAATAAATAAATAAAAAAAATCTTTAAAAATATAGTTTTGCTGTGTGATAAGTATGATCCATAATGAAGTGGGTATGCAAATCTGATTCAACAGTAAAAAAACAATCACTGTTATTCACCATGCCAATAGGCTAAAAACAAAAATCAAAATTACCTTGATTGACTTTAAAACATATTTAACAAAATCCAACCTCCATTTGTGATAACAAGTCTCAGTGAAATAGGAAAATTTTCAGAACAAGTGCCTCAACTGGACAAACAGAATTTTTAAAAGCCTATAGCTAACACCATACTTAAGAGTGAAAGACTGAGATCAGAATTAGGAATGGAAACCTGTTGTCATTATTCATATTCAACATATGATCATATGTTCTAGGGCCTGCATAAGGCAAGAAAAATAAGTAAAACATACATACTTAAAGAGAAGAAATAAAGCCATTTTTATCTGAAGTTGATATTGTCTACATAAATAATTCACATATTGGGGCATCTGGGTGGCTCAGTGGGTTAAGCTTCTGCCTTTGGCTTGGGTCATGATCTCAGGGTCCTGGGATCGAGCCCTGTGTCAGGCTCTTTGTTCAGTGGGGAGCCTACTTCCCCCTCTCTCTGCCTGCCTCTCTGCCTACTTGTGATCTCTCTCTCTCTCTCTCTCTGTCAAATAAATAAATAAAAAATATTTTAAAAATTCACACATTAAACACACACATGCACACACACTTAGAAATAATAAGAGTGTTCAGCAAGATAATAGTACATAAGATAATCACACAAAGAGAGGGACATCACTAAGATGGTGGCATAGTTTGTTACCAACTTCATCCCCCATCATAAGAAAAAAAAAAAAACTATTCATGGGTAAGAAATCACTGAGGAAATATTAGAACATGGGGATGAGGCTGAAGCCTTACATCACAAGAACCAAGACAGACCACATTACAAAGGTATGAGGAACAACTACATGATAACTGAATTTAACCTCCCCTGAACCAATGAAGCACCACAATGAGAGGTTTCTCCTGAGCTCACAGTTCCTCCAGTGGGAATAGAGAGCCCAGGGTAGACATACAGCTCCCCAGTATTGTGAATCACTTTTGGGGAGTCCTCACTTTGGTCTCACTTCACAGGGATTGTAAGGAATCTGCAGGGCTTGGTTACTCTGGGAATTTGACTGTGATAGAGAAATGGGGAATGGTTTGTAACAACCAATGCTCAGATCTCAGCTGACCAAGTTCCTAACTGCAGAGTCCAAGTAGTAGTCCCGACCAAAAGCTGTCCTCATCTGGAGAGTCAAGAAAGTAGTGTAGCCTGACCAGGGATCTCAGTGAAGTGTGGGGCTACTTAATTTTGGTCCTAAAACAAAGAGGATTGCCACCCTGGACCATGGTTTGCCCCCACCATACAAACCCAGGTAGGTTAGCTGAGTCATAACCCATCCCACTGCTGAGTGTAGCTGCCAGCTCCATGATACCAGGAACTCTGGTCAGAACATTTGGAAACTTGTAGCCCAACAATGTCTGAGCAAAAATATGGCAGGCAGAGTTAATAATCTGCAGAGAAAATCTAGTCACACCATTTGACCAGGGAACTTGGGGAGCAAGTCAGCTTGAGTAAAGACCATAAAGAATGACATCACTAAGATGGAAACATAGGTCACTCCTGACTTTCCTTCCCCTCATAAGAAGAACTAACAACTGTTGGGATGCCTG
>RCUC01102221.1:0-38335 GCA_003697995.1 Taxidea taxus jeffersonii
CTGATGTCGTCTCAGCCTGCTTCTTCTCCGCCATCTTGACTCCTCCCTCTGGACATATGCTCTTAACTGTAGAGAACAAACTGATAGCCTCCAGAGGGGATGTGGATGGGGAGATGATTTAGGCAGGTGATGGGGCATCAAGAAGTGTATTTGTGATTAACACCAGGTATTATATCAAAGTGCTGAATCACTAAATTGTAAACCTGAAACTAATATTACACTGTATGTTAACCTACTAGAATTTATTTATTTATTTTCTGAAAGTTTTAGGGATTCCTGGCTGGCTCAGTCAGCAAAGCATGCAAGAATAAAAACTTAAAGTAAAAAAAAAAAAAAAAATGGAAGTGTACATATGTGGCAAGACCATTTTTATGTCCATCACAATGCTATTAAGAGTAAGCTGGGGGACGCCTGGGTGGCTCAGTTGGTTAAGCGGCTGCCTTCGGCTCAGGTCATGATCCCAGCATCCTGGGATCGAGTTCCACATCGGGCTCCTTGCTCGGCAGGGAGCCTGCTTCTCCCTCTGCCTTTGTCTGCCTCTCTGCCTGTGCTCTCTCTCTCTCTAACTAATAAATAAATAAAATCTAAAAAAAAAAAAAGAGTAAGCTGGAAGGGTCTGCTTTCTACATTCCAAGACTAGACCAGACTAGAATTCTAGACAGTTTGGAATTGGTGCAAAGATTTAAAAAGTATAGCAAAATGAGGCAGAGCAGCAAGTCCCCAAACAGAAACATATATATTTGAACAATTAATTTGTAACAATAGTAGTTGTATAGAACAGTGTACCAAGGATGAGTTTCATTAAAAAAAAACAAAACTGTGTTATCATTAGGATACCATTATGAAAAGAAGTGAAATAAACCCAACTTCACATATCACTGAGAATCAAATCCTTGTAGACTAAAACTCTAATTTTTGAGATGCAAATTAGTGAAGTTTTTAGAAGATAATACAGTAAAAAAAATCTTCATGATTTTAGGGTAAGATAATATTTCTTTACTTGGACTAAAAGGCACTATCAATATTGGAAAATATTGGTGAATTTATATTAATAATTTAAAAGTATTTCTCAATCTCTTTAGTAATTATGTCACCTAAAACTATAATGAGACATCATACTACATCATCAAAATGGGTAAATTAAATAACAAGAGTAGGATAGGCTGTTTATTAGGAATACTCAAACACTACTAAGGTAAATGCAAATCAGTACAAACTTTTGGGAATTATGTCCTAAATCTGAATATATGCACAACAATGATTTAGGAATCCTTTTCTTAGTTTTATACCCAATAAAAACACATAAATAAATTCATCAACCAACAAAGGTAAGGTTGTTCTTATTAGCATTTTTTCTAAAAGCTAAGACAGAAAATAATCCAAATATTTATTCAATGTAGAAAGGTTAAATAAATTGTAGTCAAATCATGAAAATGAGTACTATACAGTGATGAAAATGAATGCACTTCAGGCACATATATAATGTGTATAAATCTCAAGAAATATACTATTGAGTGAAAGAAGCCAGAAACAAAATGATACACATTTTATGATCCCATTTATATAAGGCAAAAGACTAGTAGAATAGGGGTTTGTAAGTTATATTAGTAGGTACCTTTATGGAGGGCAAAGGCCCAATGACTGGTTCTGATAATTTCTTGAATACTGTCATATCCAATATCTTGGGCTGGAAGCTGCTTTCCCAGGATGATAATTCATTAAGTGTATGTTTGGAATTTGTGTGCCTTTCTTGTACAGGTTATATATTTTAGTAAAAATATTTTTGAAAGACTTTTAGAATGGTGAAACTGTAGGATTTTTTCTTACTTTGTATATTTTTAAATAAATAACTATATTATTTGTAGAACTAATTTAATTAGAGAAAAGCATGCAGCATTTATATTCATACATACCCAACTCCGTTCACATAATACTCAATGAATATAAAAATATTTCAGACAAAATATAACCATAACATGGCAGAAATCTAGACATTTATCTCTCATTTGGGAAATATGCCACAGGCAAACACAATATTTTCCATAAGTATATTGTTTCCCAGGCAATGAGACAAGAAAAAACATTGTGTGTGTAATGAATACACCAGCAATTTTTAATACTGAGACAAGAACTCATATATCATGGTGAGATTCATCTCTATTGTGAAATATAATAGAAAGGAAGTATTTTGGTGAAGACTATTCTAAAAATAATCTGACTCACTGACTTTTATTACAATATGTATTCATAATAACAATATTTTATTTATTATTATAAACAAACATGGCTCTGTTAAGGAAAACAAAACTAATTTGTTGGCAAACAAGTAAAAAGTAGATTAAACAGGGGCAAATATACAGGCATTTTTCACTAAAAACAGTAGAAAGGCAAAATGAAAATAGGATTACTCTACTGTAGTTCAGGAAAGGCAGTCTGGGGAGATAGTAGGATAACATCAAATACAAAAATTTAGAATAGTAAAAAAGATATGGTAATTACAAAAAAGCTAGTATAAATTGCAAATGATGGGTAATATGGACTTTACATCATGGGGCTTCTTAAAAAAGCAAGAGTAAACTAGACAAGCTCAAGTCTTGCTTTTCAGTACTGTTTTACAAGGAAACATTTCACCCTCCTACAGCAATTCTGGGGTGAATGCCCTGGGAGTTTAGCAAGGAGTCTTGACCTTGCTAATCAGAACACCAACTTTCCCCAGGCTGTGCAAACTGATGGAATTATTATATTTCCTATCACTTTTTTGCCTACTTCATGATGTTTCACTCTGTGTATGTGGGACTAGGTATTAACACCAAATACCCTAAGAGTTCTTTATGCAGATTTTCAAGCTTGTTTGCAGGGTTCCTTCCTCTTTATTAGTCCAGCGCTTAATTCCCATCCACCTCCTTATCCCTGACTCCTCCCTTCACCCTCCTGGACTCTGAATCTTTGGCTCTCTCCTTGGGGATCTCCCCACCCCTCTTTCCCTGACCCCAGGTCTAGAGTGGCCTCTGAGAGTGAGCAGGCACTGTTGTGGGCTCCCTTCCTTTCTCTTCTTTGTGGATCACAGTCCTTTGTGCCTCTTGTCCAACAAGTGAAAAGTTTTATCATATATTTTCCCCAGTGCTTCAGTTGTTTATAGGGTGAGGAAAGATGGTGCCATCATAACTAGAACCACCTCATTAAAGATGAGACATTTGAAACTAGAAGTGTATATTTGGGTTTTTATTTATAATTTTTTAGAAGTGTCTATTTATTAATGCAACCTCAGTTGCTTTATGACAGCATGGATTAAAATTCTCATACCATCTATGTTTTTGTTTGTTTAGTTTATTTTGCTCTGATCAGAATAAAATAACTAAATTAGCTTTACTAAATTCATGTAGTATTGTTAGTACTTGGACACTGTTGTGGACTCTACCAATAGCTTAGAAATGACTTTGTCCTCTGAAAGTTACATTTTAAACATAGAAGAAATGCAGTAATTGTTGGGAGAGGTCATCGAAGAGAGATGACTGCAGATTGACCTGCATGTTGCCTCTGGGCACTCAGAGCCTCTCTATCCCCTCTCCTGTCCTCACAGTGTGGTTCTACTTAGCCTTGTCTCCTCTCAGGTGCTGCTCTGGAATAGAGCCTTGAGAAGTTATGTGGTGTTGAACACACTTGCATGGTCTATGGTGACTAAAACCAATGAAGGCCTCATTATAAAATTTTGAGATGCATGGGCAATGTGGGGATCAGTTTATCTAGCTGCCACCCAAGACAAGCCTCCTGTATAAATTCACTTTGCTTATTATAACTTCCACCTTCCAAATTATTTTCAATATTTTCCTGCCTTGTACCTATCCCAGCTGGTCTGAGATTATGACAAAGAAGCTTCTAGAATTACAGAATAAATTGTTGGCCTGATAATCTTGACTGTATTCTGATTAAGATTACTGAAATTTCCAAAGAAAGAACAAGATATTCTGAAGGGGACTGATAATTTGTTCAGAAGGAGAAGGAGGAGAGGGAGGAGGAAGGCAGGAGGAGGGGGAGGAGAGGAAGAAGAAAAGGAGGAAGAAGAAGAGAAAATAAAAGGTAGGAAAAGAGGAAGAAAGAAGGAAAGAAAGAAAGAACGAACGAACGAAAGAAAGAAAGAACGAACGAACGAAAGAAAGAAAGAAAGAAAGAAAGAAAGAAAGAGTATATGTAATCACAAAGACAAAACGTTTCCAGTAGTTAAGCACACTTGATTTTCAGGAGAGGGAAAATCTTTCCAACTTGCTTCTTTCCTTATGGGAAATACCATGCTACCTCCAAACACTAATGTGTCAGATTATTTTACCTGATAACATGAAACGATCCAGTCTGTAAGTAAAATTTAATTATAGTTTGCTTTTCCAAAAGTTTACAATCATGATTTAGCTTCTCAGACATGTCTACGTGCATGAGACAACTATACTGGTGCTCTGCCCAGAACTATTTGGATTCATTTTAGTCATTTTGAGCACTCCCAAATCTGTGTGATTTTGCTTCCAAAAGCCAGTACCTGAAACTCATTCTTTCTGGAAGTATGCTCAAGTGTCATGGAAGTCCTCATTGGTTGTGTAACTGAAGAACAAAATTGCCTTCAAATTTGCATCCATACAAGCATAAAGCTTAAGTAGTGATTGACAGGTGCAATGACAGGTGTCCCAGAAGCCTTGTTCCTGGACAAGACAATTCTGAGGTTGGGCACAACCCAAATTTCCTCAGAGATTCTGAGGGTCTATCAATAGTCCCCCCACTTTTCTGTATCACTTCTCCCTCCCTGACTCATCTCTTCTGAGAAACTTTCATAATCACTTATACATATATTCTTATCTCAGTCCATTTCTGAGGAATTCAAGCTAATACATCCTGCTTAAAAAAAAAAAGGACTATACCATTATGAGAATTTGAGTCCGTGCCATAGTAACAAACCTCATGTAAAATCAATAAAGAAACATGTAGGTTTACTGTGCCAGATTAGAAAAATTAGATTAAAATTCGTCCTAACCTAAAATATTTTCCATATAAAGTTGGGTTCAAAACTAAAAAAAGGCAATATTCTGCACAATGATACATTCCCAAGGGTAATAAATCCTTGTGGTATTTTGGAGAAAATTCCCTTTTCTGAGGATCTCTCTAACCCTGTTTGATTCTGTATAAGCTTTTTGTTCTTTAATTTTTCTACAGTATGTTATCCTTTCAGCTTATATTCTATTCTATAGACTTCAGATGAATGAACTGGTACATGTTTATGGAAAATTCAATATAATCTAATTGTTAAATAAGATTAAGGGAAATTATTATAAATTAAATTGCCTGTATTATAGGTTAAATTGCAATAGTGATTTGCACATTATCAAAGTAAATCCCATGTCAGTAAATCACCATAAATATCATCATCATCACCACTAGTATTGTGATCATAATTGGTAAAATCAAATAATATGGAAAACAGCAAATAAGAAAAACCTAAATATAGCTAATCAAAATAAAAAAAATTTTTCTAATTTGAGTCTAACATCCTAAATATAATTCTGTCAGTTACACAGGGTGTTGCTATATTCTGGGGCCCATTTTAATAATTTCTATTACATGATTTTGGCATATCCATTCAATTAATAGCCTAGAATACTCAAAAGAATATTTTGAAATCTACTAGTTCCCCTCATCATATATTTGTAAATGGCTCCTAATTTTTAACTGTCCAATGCATGTTTTTCCAGTAGAAAATATATCTAGCAGGACGTAACTTCCTATTCACTCAATAAGTACTGATTGAATGTTCATTATGTGTCAGACATTACACAATACTCTCTTGCAAAAAAAAAAAAAAAGGAAAAAACAAACAAACATGCAGAACTTGTTCTCAAAAAAAATAAGTCACTATTTTGTGGAGGATACAAAAATGTAAAACCAAAAGACAATAAGATAAATGCTATGGTAATGCTAGGGAAAAATAATTTTCATTTTCACTTTGGTATTATGACTTTATGTCACCCAATGAGTCTGTTTAGGGAGCCATCAGAAATACTTCTTCAGGGTTCTCATTTTGACAGAGCATTCTGATCGCATCATCACATTCTTCATGTTCCCAGATGTCCTGCTTAACTTCATTGTCCTGATTTTTAAGATCTCATATTGTTCCTGAAAGAGCCCTAAAGATTCTGCACTTTGTGATAGACTGCAACTAAAAGAACTATATATATACATATACATATACATATATATATATATATATATATATGATGTGATATAAAGGCAATAAGATTCATTAATATGTAGATGGTACAAATGAGTTTCATATTTGTAATAAGAGTCTTTAATCCTGCAAACATTTTGTCTCCAAACATTTTGAGATAGTTTGAAAAAAAAAAAAGTTTGTGCTATGTCTTAAATGTTTTGTACACTGAGATAATATGAAGAGTCAAGCAGGGTCTAGTTTCCATAGACCAAGTCAGAAAGGGCTTTGACCCAATTTAACCCCTATGGTGATTCTAACATGAGGGACATTTATGAGAAATAGTCGAGTTGAACTTTATTGATTTTTTAAGTGACATGAAAAGTATAGTGCTCTAAATTTTCTGGGTTTGATAAGAATAACCAGAGTATATTTTACACTGTTCTAAGTTATGTTCAAGAGTAAACTGTGCTAATCATTATTCATTTTAATCTCAAGGTCAGAACATTTGGGATACATTTAATCAAAACCATTACAACAATCTATTATAACTTAGTCTTCCAAGACTATCATACTATAATATTTGATATGCAAGAATATTTTAATAGATTTATGCTATATTAGCATCTATTATGTATATTAATAGAAAAAAAATCTCCAGAATTCAATGAGTTTAAACATTGTTGAGCTTGTAAAATTTTGGTTAACATAGTCGAAGGGAGAGTGAAAAGAGTAAATTGTGGCGGAAGACAGTACAGTAAGAAGGGGAAAGAGAAAATATGTGTTGCTTGTTTGGTACTTGGCAGGATTTTATTTAACAAAAAAGTAATGAATAAAGTAACACTATATTAATTATAAATTTATATTTGAGGAAAGATTAATAAAATTTTCAGTTTTTACTTATTAGGCCTTATTTGTTTAAACTTATATTTTGAATGCCAGTATGATTTTCTTTTAATAAAATGTATCTGTATACTTGTAGCTCTGGGTAGTGGGTGCTGTCATTATCAACTATGCTTAGTGAATCATCCCTAAATACCTTCAATATAAAACAGGGGTTGAAAGTTTGAGCATAGCCAGGAAGCTTTTTGGAGCATAAAAATGGATTCTTCTGGAATGATGTCAGCAAGATGACAGACAAGAAGTTTCAAGCCCTTACTCCCATGGAAAGATCAAATAAAAACCAACATACATATCAAAGTAGCTTTGTAAAAACCCCAGAGAGTAGTTAAGATGATGAAACAATCAAGCAAATGCCCAACCAATAAAGAGCCACAACCAAAATGCCAGGAAATTTCATAGCATTTTTGCTTGCCCTTGTCCTCTCCCATCCCTGGTGGACTATGTGCAGTGCGGAATAAGCCACTCAATTTCAAGTTCATTTTTAAGGACAGAAGGAAAAAAGTGGCACTTGCAATATTTTGACTTCTCTGGCGACTTCCAAGGAACTGGTTTATGTTTGACTTGGAAAGCTAAGGAGAACAGTTAGTAAAGGTTGGATTTAGGTTATAGGCTACTGAAAGCAGTGGTGAATGCCATGATGCAAGAAAGCTTCAGGAGTACTGCAGACTTTTTGGGAGACTAGAAGAAGTGACTTTTTTTTTTGTCAAATTTTCAATTCAACAAAGATAATAAGGCATACAAAGAGATAAAATACATGGACTATTTAAAAGAACATAGTAAGTCTCTAGAAACTGACCCTAAAAACTACAGGTCTATGTATTACTGGACAGAGACTTTTAAAACTTCTGTCTTGAATAGAGTAACGAGTACAGAGAGACATATAATGAAGGAAACCATGAAAATAGTACCTGAATAAAATAAGAATATCAAAAAAATATAGAAAGTATAAAAATGAAACCGAACAGAAATTCTGGAACTAAAAATATACAATAACTTAATTGAAAAATCCACTAGTGAGGTTCAGCAGCATACTTGAATAGACAAAAATAAAAATCAATTAAGTTAATGACAGATCATTTGAAATTATGGAGTCTGAGAGCAAAACAAAAATGGATAAAAGTGAACAGAGTCAAAGGGAACTATGGGATGTCATCAAGCAGACACATGTATAGTTTATGAAAGATCCAGAAGGAGAAAAGAGAAAATGGTGCACAAAGCTTATCTCAAGAAATATGTCAAATTTAAAGAATGCAAAATATGCAAATTTGAGGAAAGAAATGGATATACAAATATAAGAATATTGATGATCTCTAAATAGAAAATTTCAAAGAGACCCACATTGAGGCACATTATAATCAAGCTGCCAAGGGTCAATATGAAGAGAAAATCTTCAAAGTAGCAATAGAAATATGATTTGTGATGTATATGGAAGCCCTTATAACATGAATAATGGATTTCTCAGGAGAAACTTTGTAAGTCAGAAAACCATTGATATAGGAAGGATGATATATTCAAGCACCAAAAGCCAAACAAAACAAAACAAGACAAAACAAAACAAACAAACAAAAACCTTGTTAACCAAGTATTCTATGTCTGGCAAAACTGTTTTTCGAAAATGTGGAAGAAGCTAAGATATTCTCAAACAAAACTCAGGGAGTTCATTATTAGGACAACTGCTCTACAAGAAATGTTAAAGGAAGTCTTAAGGTTAACATGAAAAGATAACCAAGAGTGACTTGGAGCAATAAAATAAGAAGTTCTCAGATAAAGGTAATAATTTTATAAAAGACAATTAATTTTGGTTTTTAATTTCCCTTTTCATTTTCTTATAAAATTTAAAAGATAAAACATAAAAATAACTGCACATTTTTAAATTGGTATGCAATATATAAAAATATAATAATAATAATTAGTAACCAAAAAACTGGAATAAAAAGTGTAGAGTTCTATATGATTGAAGTTAAATTATTATCTGATCAAAATAGAGTGTTACAACATTGGTATTAATGTAATCCTCCCCGTAAACACAAATAAATATATATAAAGTATACACAAAAGAAAATGAGAAAATAATCAAAATGTGTCACTAGAAAAAATTAACTAAACACAAAGGAAATCAATAAGCAAGGAAGTAAGAGAAAAAGAGCTAGAGACATAAAGAAAACAATTAACAGAATAACAAAAGTAAAAACTTCTCTATTAGTAATTATATTAAATGAAAAAGATTAAACTTCCCAGTCAAAAGAATTTGCAAAATAGATTAAAAAATAGGATTCAACTATTATAGTGTTTGACATTAAACCTGAGGACAAGTGTAAGTAGAAGTGAAAGGATAGAAAAAGATATTCCATGCAAATAACAAACCAAAGAGAACAGGAGTGGATATTGTAATACAATATGAAATAATCTGTTAGCTAAAAATTGTTACAAAAGCCAAAGAATATTATATAATGACAAAAGATTCAATTGAACAAAGTATAAAATTGTAAATATATATGATATGCATCAGAGCTCCTAAATATATGAAACAAACACAAAAAGTATTAAAAGGAAAAACAGAGAGCTTTATAATAACGTAGGAATGTTTATACCTCACTTTCAATAACAGAACAACTAGAAAAATTAATAAAGTAATAGAAGACTTAAAAACACTATAGACAAATTGGACCTAACATACATATACAAAACACTCTAGACAATTGGATACATATTTTTTCTCAAGCACATACAAAATATTCTCTAAGATGGACCAAATGTTAGGCTGCAAAATAAGTCTTAATAAATTTAAAAATATTGAAATTATACAAAGTCTCTTTTATGATCATAGTGGAAAGAAACTAGAAATAAATAGCAGAAGGAAAACTGAAAAATCCACAAACAGGTGATTTAAACCACACGCACTTAAACACAAATGAGGCAAGGAAAAATTGCATGGGAAATCAGAAAAATCTTGAGACAAATGAAAACAAACAAAAAAATTTAAAATCAGAAACCCATCTTTGTAACTCAAGGAATCAGAAAAAGAACAAACTGAAACCAAAGCTAGTAGATGTGAAGGAAATAATAAAGATTAAAGTAGAGATTTAAAAAAAATACAGATGTGAAAAACCATAGAGAACATCAATGAAACAAATAATTTATTATTGAAAACATAACAAAATTAACAAATCTTCTGCTAGATTGGCTAAGAATAAAAGAGAAGATCAATTAAAACCAGAAATGAAAGAGAAAATAGCACAACTGATTTTACAGAAATGAAAATAATTATAAGAGAATATTAGGAAAATTTTATACCAACAAATTAGAAAACCTACATGTAATGAATAAATTCCTAGAAACATATAACCAACCACAACTGAGTTGTTAAAAAAAAATCTGCACAGTTCTCTAACTAGTATTGTAATTGAATCTATAATGAAAAACCCAAAAGAAAAGACCAGAATCAGATGGCTTCACTGGTGAATGCTATCAAACATTTAATGAAGAATTAATATCAGTTCTCAGACCCTTTAAAAATATTTAAGACAAAGAAACACTTCGAAACTCATTCTAAGGAGCATTACCCTGATACCAAAGCCAGACAAAAACACTTCAAGAAAACAACAGATCAATGCCTCATATGAATACTGATGCAAATATCTTCAAGAAAATACTAGCAAACATAACACTTTAAAAAATTATACACCATGACCAAGTGGGTTTATTCCTGGAATTCATGAATGGTTCAACATATAAACATTAATCAATATAATATACCATATTAACAGAATAAAGAAGAAAACCCACATAATTATCTCGACTGATGCAGAAAAAAAATTGGCAAATTCAATATCTTTTATATTAAAAATACTCAATGAACCAAGATGGGAAAATATTAGTTTAACAAATATCATTTATGGAAAGCTAACAGCTGACATTATATTCAGTGGTGTAAGGCTGAAAAATTTCCTATAAGATCAGGAACAAGACAAGGATGTCTGCTATTAACATTTCCATTTAATGAAATACTGGAAACCCTAGGCAGAATAATTAGACAAGAAAAAGAAATACAGAACATTCAAATTATCCAAACTGGAATGAAAGAAATAACATTTTCCAACACATTCTTACAGAATCCTAAAGATTTTATGAAACAAAAACAAAAACAAATAAAAAAAAAACCCAAAACTCTCTTAGAACTAATGAAAGAATTTGGCAAAGATTTAGGACGGATTCAGATTTAACTTATAACTTATTTATCACTTGTGTTTCTGTTTAATAACAATGAACATTCTGAAACAGAGTTAAGAAACAATTTACTTTACAGTAGCACCAACAAAAATAAAACACTTAGGGATTAACTTAATCAAAGGCAAAAGACCTGTACAGGAAAATTTGAAAAAGGTTTTTGAAAGAAATTAAAAAGACACAAAGGTACCTTATGTATATGAGTTAGAAGACTCAGTCTCATTAGGATATAATACTATTCAAAATGAGCTTCAGATTCAACACAATTCTTATCAAAATCCCAATGCTGTTTTTGCAGAAAAGAAAAATTAATCCTAAAACATATGGAATCTCAAGGGTCTCTAAATAGCCAAAGTAATCTTGAAAAAAAATTAGAGGTTTCACAATTTTTTATTTCAAAATTTATTACAAATCTATAATAATCAAAACAGTGATACTTGATTAAAAAGAGAAATACACACCAGTAGAATAGAATAGAATCCATAAGCAGAAATAAACCTTCACATATATAGTAAATAATTTTTGAAAAGAATGCAAAACTATTCAGTGAGGAAAGAATAGAATTTTCACCAAATAAAAATTGTGAAAACTATATATCCATATACAATAGAATGAGGTTGGAACCTCACATTGAATCATATACATAACTTACCTCAAAGTGAGTCAAACACCTCAACATAAAAGCTAAAACTAGAAAACTTTTAGAAGAAAATATAGTTAGAGGGGGAGAGGTCAAGATGGCAGAGGAGTAGCAGGCTGAGGTGACATCAGGTAGCAGGAGATCAGCTAGATAGTTTATCAAACCATTCCAAACACCTACAAATCCAACAGGAGATAGAAGAGAAGAAGAGCAGCAATTCTAGAGACAGAAAATCCACCACTTTCAGAAATGTAGGACCTGCAGAGAAATGAATCCAAAGCGACAGGAATACAGACCTTGAGGGGAGAGGCCGGCTCCCGGCAAGTGGCGGAGCAATGGAGCACAAAATCTGAACTTTTAAAAATCTGCTCCACTGAGGGACATTGCTCCAGAGGCTAAGCAGGGCTGGAGTTCTCTCGGGGACAATGTAGTCTCAGGTCCCGCAGGGTTGCAGAAGGATCAGGGGTGTCTGGGTGTCATAGAGCTCGCAGGTATTAGAGTGGGGAAGCTGCCTAGAGAGATGGAGCTGAAGAGTGAGCTCTCAATTTGGGATTACCTTAAACTGATCTGTGGCACAGTGAGACCACTGCTCTTTGGGGGACCCCAGAAGATCCAGGGACACCCCCCTGGAAGAGCACAGGGACATGTTGGGTTTGGAGACTCCAGGCGGAGCTGTGTGCCAGAGACAGAGATGCTGGGTCACAGGCTGGGTGAGCTTGGTGCATAGCCGGAGGCCAGGAAGATGGGAGCGATTGAGCACTCTTCTCCAAGAGTGCACTGAACAGTGGGGCCCTGAGTTCTCGGCTCCTCCAGCCTGGAGATTGGGAGGCCGCCATTTTCATTCCTGTCCTCCAGAACTCTATGGAAAGCATTCAGGGAACAAAAGCTCCCAAGAGCGACCTGGAGCAGATTACTTAGCCCAGCCCCTGGCAAGGGCAGTGCAACTGCACCTCAGGCAAAGACACTGAGAATCACTACAACAGGCGCTTCCCCCAGAACAGGAAGAAATCCAGCCAGGACCAAACTCACTTATCAAGGGGAACAGTGTTATTCCAGAGGAGGAGAAAGCAAAGCAGGGAATTCATGGCTTTCTCCCCATGATTCTATAGTCTTGCAAAGTTAATTCTTTTTAATTTTATTTTTTTCTTATGTTAATTTTTTTAACTTTTACTCTTTCCATTTTTAACTAGTTTATATTAACAGTACCTTTCATAAAAATATTTTTTGAACCTTCATTACATAGTCATATTTTATCCTTCATTGTATCTAACTTTACTTCTTGTATGCACATAGGGTTTTTTCTTCTAAAAACATTTGGGATACAACTTATTCTAATAGATCAAAATATACCCTAAATGTAGCACAGGGCTTTGTTCTGGTCTCCTGCCTGAACAAAACTCTCCACTTTCTTTTTCTTTTTCTTTATACTCCCAACCAACTTATCAACACTTTTTAGAATTTTTTTAAAATTTCATCTTTATACTCATTTGCCATCCCTTCATCATGTTTACCCTTATTGTGTGTATGTGTGTGTGTGTGTGTGTGTGTGTGTGTGTGTGTGTGTGTAGATATATATTTTTTATTCCTTAAATTTTGGAGGTAGTTTCTTCAAGGAGACCAAAGTACTCCCAAAAATAAGTGTGTGACTCTGTTCTATTCACCAGACTAATATATATATTCTCCCGTTTTTTTCTTTTCTTTTTTTTTTTTTTTCTGAACTTCTTTTTACTCCCTTTCTTACCCCCATGATATGGGGTATTTTCTGATTTGTTTAAAGAACATTTTCCTGGGGACTTTGTCACCCTTTTAGGATTTTATTTGCACCCTCATATATTCTTAACTGGATAAAATGACAAGGCAGAAAAACTCACCACAAAAAGAACAAGAGGCAGTAGTGAAGGCTAGGGACCGAATCAATACATACATTGGTAATATGTCAGATCTATAGTTCAGAATGAAGATTCTCAAGGTGCTAGCTGGGGTCGAAAAAACATGGATGATATCAGAGAAACGCTGTCTGGAGTAAAAAACAAAACAAAACAAAACAAACTATTAATGTGGTGCAATCAAAGCTGGATGCTCTTACTGCTAGGATAAATGAGGCAGAAGAGAGAATTAGTGATATAGAAGACCAAATGACAGAGAATAACGAAGCTGAGCAAAAGAGAGACAAACAAGTACTGGGCCACTAGGGAAGAATTCGAGAGATAAGTGATACCACAAGACAAAACAACATTAGAATAATTGGAATTCCAGAAGAAGAAGAAAGAGAGAGGGGAGCAGAAAGTGTATTGGAGGTAATTATTGTAGAGAATTCCCCTAATATGGAAAAGGGAACAAGCATCAAAATCCAGGAGGTGCAGAGAACTCCCCTCAAAATCAATACGAATAGGTCCATACCCTGTCATCTAATAGTAAAATTTACAAGTCTTAGCAACAAAGAGAAAATCCTGAAAGCAGCCCAGGACAAGAAGTCTGTAACATACAATGTTAAAAATATTAGGTTGGCAGCAGACTTATCCACAGAGACCTGGCAGGACAGAAAGAACAGGCATGATATATTTAGAGCACTAAATGAGAAAAACATGGAGCCAAGAATACTATATCCAGGTAGGCTACCATTGAAATTAGAAGGAGAGATAAAAAGCCTCCGGGAAAACAAAACAAATAAAAAAAAAAAAACCAAACTAAAATAACTTGCAGACCCCAAACCAGCTTTACAGGAAAATTTGAGAGGGGTCCTCTAAGCAAAGAGAGAGCCTAAAAGTAGTAGACCAGAAAGGAACAGAGACAATATCCAGTAACATTCATGGTACAGGCAATACAATGGCACTAAATTCATATTTCTCAATAGTTACCTGAATGTAAGTGGGCTAAATATCTCAATCAAAAGACAAAGGGTATTAGAATGGATTAAAAAAAAAAAAAAACACCAAACAAAGCCAATCAATATGCTGTCTACAAGAAACTCATTTTAGACCCAAAGACACCTCCAGATTTAAAGTGAGGGGGTGGAATACAATTTATCATGCTAATGGACATCAAAGGAAAGCTGAGGTGGTAATCCTCAGATCAATTAGATTTTAAGCCAAGACTATAATAAGAGATGAGGAAGGACACTATATCATACTCAAAGAGTCTGTCCAACAAGAAGATCTAACAATTTTAAATATCCATGCCCCAATAATGGGATCAGCCAATTATATAAACCAATTAATAACAAAACCAAAGAAACATATCGACAATAGTACAATAATAGTAGAGGACTTTAATACTCCCTCACTGAAATGCACAGAACATCCAAGCAAAAGATCAACAAGTAAATAAAGGCCTTAAATGACACACTAGGCCAGATGGACATCACAGATATATTCAGAACATTCCACCCCAAAACAACAGGATACCCATTCTTCTCTAGTGCACATGGAACAGTCTCCAGAATAGAGCCCATCCTGGGTGATAAATCTGGTCTCAACTGGTATCAAAAGATTGGGATATTCCATGCATATTTTCAGACCACAATGCTCTGAAGCTAGAACTCAATCACAAGAGGAAATTTGGAAAGAACCCAAATACATGGAGACTAAAGAGCATCCTTCGAAAGAATGAATGTGTCAACCAGGAAATTAAAGAAGAATTGAAAAAAAAATAATGGAAACAAAGGATAATGAAAACACAATGGTTCAAAATCTGTGGGACACAGCAAAGGCAGTCCTGAGAGGAAAATATATAGCAACACAAGCCTTTCTCAAGAAAGAAGAAAGGTCTCAGATATGCAACCTAACCCTACACTTAAAGGAGCTGGAGAAAGAACAACAAAGAAAGCCTAAACCCAGCAGGAGAAGAGAAATAATAAAGATCAAAGCAGAAATCAATGAAATAGAAACCAAAAAAACAATAGAACAAATCAATGAAACTAGGAGCTGGTTCTTTGAAAGAATTAATAAGATTGATAACCCCCTGGCCAGACTTATCCAAAAGAAAAGAGAAAGGACCCAAATAAATAAAATCATGAATGAAAGAGGAGAGATCACAACCAACACCAAAGAAATACAAACAATCATAAGAACATATTATGAGCAACTCTATGCCAACAAATTTGACAATCTGGAAGAAATGGATGCTTTCCTAGAGACATATAAACTGCCAAAACTGAACCAGGAAAAAATAGAAAACCTGAATAGGCCCATAACCAGTAAGGAGATTGAAACAGTCATCAAAAATCTCCCAACAAACAAAAGCCCAGGGCCAGATGGCTTCCCAGGGGAATTCTACCAAACATTTAAAGAAGAATTAATTCCTATTCTCCTGAAACTGTTCCAAAAAATAGAAATGGAAGGAAAACTTCCAAACTCATTTTATGAGGCCAGCATCACCTTGATCCCCAAACCAGACAAGGATCCCATCAAAAAAGAGAATTACAGACCAATATCCTTGATGAACATAGATGCGAAAATTCTCACCAAAATACTAGCCAAGAGGATCCAACAGTACATTAAAAGGATTATTCACCACGACCAAGTGGGATTTATTCCAGGGCAGCAGGGTTGGTTCAACATCCGCAAATCAATCAATGTGATACAGTACATTAACAAAAGAAAGAACAAGAACCATATGATACTCTCAATAGATGCTGAAAAAGCATTTGATAAAGTGCAACATCCCTTCCTAATCAAAACTCTTCAAAGGGTAGGGATAGAGGGCACATACCTCAATATTATCAAAGCCATCTATAAAAAAAACCACAGTGAATATCATTCTCTATGGTGAAAAACAGAGCTTTTCTGCTAAGATCAGGAACATGGCAGGGATGTCCATAATCACCACTGCTATTCAACATAGTACTAGAAGTCCTAGCCTCAGTAACCAGACAACGAAAAGAAATTAAAGGCATCCAAATCAGCAAAAAAGAAGTCAAACTATCATTCTTTGGAGATGATATGATACTTTATGAGGAAAATGCAAAAGACTCCACTCTAAATCTGCTAGAACTTGTACAGGAATTCAGTAAAGTGTCAGGATATAAATTCAATGCACAGAAATCAGTTGCATTTCTTTACACCAACAGCAAGACAGAAGAAAGAGAAATTAAGGAGTCAATCCCATTTACAATTACACCCAAAATCATAAGATACCTAGGAATAAACCTAAACAAGAAGGCAAAGAACCTGTACTCAGAAAACTATAAAGTACTCATGAAAGAAATTGAGGAAGACACAAAGAAATACAAAAATGTTCCGTGCCCATGGATTGGAAGAACAAATATTGTGACAATGTTTATGTTACCTAAAGCAATCTACATGTTAAATGCAATCCCTATCAAAATACCATCCAGTTTTTTCACAGAAATGGAACAAATAATCCTAAAACTTATATGGAACCAGAAAAGACCTCTAATAGCCAGAGGAATGTTTAAAAAGAAAGCCAAAGTTGGTGGCATCAAAATTCCAGACTTCAAGCTCTATTACAAAGCTGTCATAATCAAGACAGTATGGTAATGACAGAAAAAACAGGCACATAGATCAATGGAACAGAATAGAGATACCAGAAATAGACCCTCAACTCTATCTTCAACTAATCTTTGACAAAGCAGGAAAGAATGTTCAATGGAAAAAAAACAGTCTGTTCAACAAATAATGTTGGGAAATTTGGACAGCCACATGCAGAACAATTAAACTGGATCATTTCCTTACACCACACACGAAAATAGACTCCAAATGTAAAGGACCTCAATGTGAGAAAGGAATCCATCCACATCCTTGAGGAGAACACAGGCAGCAACCTCTTCAATCTTAGCCACAGCAACTTCTTCCTAGAAACATCACCAAATGCAAGGTAAGCAAGGGCAAAAATGAACTACTGGGACTTCATCAAGATCAAACACTTTTGCACAGCAAAGGAAACAGTCAACAAAACCAAAAGACATTTGACATTCTCCATTCTGGAGAAGATATTTGCAAATGACATATCAGATAAGGTGTTAGTATCTGAAATCTATAAAGAACTTATCAAACTCAATACCCAAAAAAGAAAGAATCCAATCAAGAAATGGGCAGAGGACATGAACAGACATTTCTGAAAAGAAGACATCCAGATGGCTGACAGACACATGAAAAAGTGCTCCACATCGCTCAGCATCAGGGAAATACAAACCAAAACCATAATGAGTTACTACCTCATGCCAGTCAGAATGTTTAAAATTAACAAGTCGGAAAATGACAGATGCTGAGCAAGGATGTGGAGAAAGGGGAACCCTCCTACCCTGTTGGTGGGCATGCAAGCTGGTGCAACCACTTTGGAAAAGAGCATGGAGGTTCCTCAAAAAGTTAAAATAGAGCTGTCTTATGACCCAGCAATTGTACTACTGGGTATTTACCCTAAAGATACAAATGTAGTGATCCGAAGGGGCATGTGCACCTGAATGTTTATAGCAGCCATCCACAATATCCAAACTATGGAAAGAACCTAGATGTCCATCAACAGATGAACTGATAAAGAAGATCTCCTATATATATATACAACGGAATACTACGCAGGCATGAAAAGAAATGAAATCTTGCCGTTTGTGATGACTTGGATGTAACTAGAGAGTATTATGCTTATTGAAATACGTCAGTCAGAGTAAGACAATTATCATATGATCTCCCTGATATGAGGAAGCTGAGAGGCAACATGGGTGGTTTGTGGGTAGGAAAAGAATAAATGAAAAAAAAGATCGGATCAGGAGGGAGGCAAACTGTAAGAGACCCTTAATCTTACAAAACAAACTGAGGGATGCTGGTGGGAGGAGGGTAGGGAGAGGGTGGTGGGGTTATGGACATTGGGGAGGGTATGTACTATTTTGAGTGCTATGAAGTGTGTAAACCTGGTGATTCACAGACCTGTACCCCTGGGGCTACTAATACATATGTTAATTAAAAAAATAAAAAAATTAAAGAATAAAAAGAAAATAAATATAAAAAAAAAAAACTTCATGAAATTGTATTTTGCAGCAATCTCTTGTATATGACTCCGAAAAGTAAGGACAACAAAAGAATAAATAAGTAATAGGGTGGCTGGGTGACTCAGTTGTTAGGTGTCTGGCTTCAGCTCAGGTCCTGATCCCAGAGTCCTGGGATCAAGCCCCACATCAGGCTTCCTGTTCCACAAGGAGCCAGTTTCTTTTTTTCTATGTGCTGCTCTCTCTCTCCCTCTCTCTGTCAAATTAATAAATAAAATATTTTTATAAAAAGAATAAATAGGTAAGTTGGACTACATCAAAATTAGAAAGTCTGTGTACCAAAGGACAATCAACAGAATGATAGAGCATTTAATGGAATTAGAGTAAGAGTTTGTGAATTTTTATTAACTTCCAGAATATAAAAATAGTCACAGCTCAACAAAAACAAAAAGCAAATAACCCAATTTTTAAAAAACACAAAGAACTTGAATAGGTATTTCTCCAAAAAGCATAATATGGTTAATAAATACATGAGAAAATTGTTGCTAATTATCAGGGAAATGCCAGTCACAATGAGGTACTGCTACACATCCTTTAGAACAGCTATCATAAAATAAATAGTAACAAATTCTGGAAATGATATAGAGAAATTGATACCCCTATGCACTATTACTGTTTGAAATGTAGAATGGTACAGATGCTATTGAAAACAATGGGACATTCCTCAAAAGATGAAAAATAGAGTCACCATATGACCCAAATATTTAACTTGTGGTTATATAAAAAAATATAAGAAAGAAAGAAAGAAATCTGGTTCTCTAAGACACATTGCACACATGTGTATGCTCACACAGCATTATTATAATTCATTATTCGTAATATTCATATTATATATAATATACACAATATTATATATATATATATATTCATAATATTCATTACGCATAGTAACCAAAGGTGGCAGAAACCTAAGGGCATATTGATGGATAATTAGATAAACAAACTGTGGTATATTCATAAAATGGTATATTTTTCAGCCTTAAAGAGGGTGAAAATTCTGGCACATGCTATGACATAGATGAACCTTATGAACATTATGCTAAGTGAAATAAATCAATCACAAAAACACAAGTACTGTATGATCCTATATATATGAGGTCTCTGGAATAGCCTGATTTTTGAGAAAGAAAGTAAAATGGTGTTTGGGGCTGGAAGAGGGAGGAAAGGGGAGTTGTTTAATGTGCATGGAGTTTAAATCATAAAGATAAAAGGTTTTAGAGATTGAGTGTACAACAACATGAATGCACTTGACACTACTGAACCATACACTTAAAAATTACTATTACTGGGGTGCCTGGGTGGTTCAGTGGGTAAATGCCTCTGCCTTCAGCTCAGGTCATGATCCCAGGGTCCTGGGATCAAGCCCTGCATAGGGCTCTCTGCTCGGCAAGGAGCCTGCTTCCCTTCCTCTCTCTCTGCCTGTCTCTCTGCCTGCTTGTGATCTCTGTCTATAAAATAAAAAAAATAAATAAAATCCTTAAAAATATTCTAAAAATTACTACTACTAATATTTTTATATTATGTATATTTCACAATTAAAAATTAAAAAGATTGTTCTAATATATAATTTCAAAGGTACAGCTGAGTGATTTTTGTTTATAAGATTATTCTCAGAATACTTATTTAAAGTTAGCCAACTTTCAGAATAAAAAGTTAATAAAATTCATACATTAAAAAAATCCTTAGGATAATGACAGAGATGCCTAATGTATGGTAAAGTGTAACTTTAGATTTAAAATGTTACACTGATTTATTAAAAGCTTCTATAGTATCTTATGAATGAAAAATGCTTATAGTAAAAATATTAAAAATTTAAATTTATTTACATATCAGTAAAGTTTTCTTGTATATATATATATACACATATATATACACACACACACTCTTTGCAGAGTATAAGTACTATACACTCTGCATGTATAATTACATATGTATGTCGTAATTTATAGTACAATGATTTCTTTGAAGTATACATGATTTTACATATACATGCAAAATCCAAAGTTAAATAGATTTAAGGAAATAATTCTGATTACAGTTGATAAGAGATTTAACAGAAATCTCATTATTGCAATTGCTCTGCCTAATGGTATTTTTTTGCACTATTTCAATTGACTTGCAATTTTGATGTATTTATTCTTCCATTAAGTTTTCTAGTAAAGTGAAATAAGTAAACAAATAATCATTAAAAAAGAGCACACTTGAATACCTAAAAAAATGAAAATATATTTGAAAAGCAATCACTCATTTTTTTGTAAACTATGAAAGACTTATTTACTCACAGTCATAGAATCTCAAAATCATAAGTTATTCTCAGGAAGATCAAATATTAACTCAGCTGAAAGTAAAGGCTTCGCATAATTCTAATTATAGCAGTAACTTTTTATTGTATTTACATTGAGTTCAAGCCAATTCCTTTCATACAGATATAATTTAGCTTACCTTTTAGCTTAGTTACTAAACTGCAATAAATTTATTTTATGGCAGTTAACTTTGTAAATGTTAGTTGCTCAATTATAATTTATAATTTTATGTATAAGTTGCATTTCTCTACTTTTGTCTTTTCTAAAGCATTTCTTTCTTTCTTTTTTTTTTTTTTTTAAACAGAGAGAATGCAAGAGGGACCAGGGAGGGAAGAGGCAGAGAGAGAGAGAGAGAGAGAGACTCTTTTTTTTTTTTAAGATTTTATTTATTTATTTGTTAGAATGAGAGAGAGAGCACAAGCAGGCAGAGTGGCAGGCAGAGGCAGAGGGAGAAGCAGTCTCCCTATGGAGCAAGGAACCCAATGTGGGACTTGATCCCAAGACACAAGGATGATGACCTGAGCCAAAGGCAGCCACTTAACCGACTGAGTCATCTAGGCATCCCAAGATAAGAGTCTCTTAATCAGCCTCCATGCCCAGTCCAGAACACAAAGCAGGGCTTGATCTTAAGACTTTGAGATCATGACCTGAGCTCAAGTCAAGAGTTGGACTTCTAACCAATTGAACCACCCACGAGCCCCTTCTAAAACTTTTTTTGTCTTTTCTAAACTTTCAGTCTATAAAATCATATTGTTTTTTCATCACTGAAGTCATGCTTAAAAGAAGCCTAA
The DNA here is from genome assembly GCA_003697995.1 of Taxidea taxus jeffersonii. Lineage (NCBI taxonomy): Eukaryota > Metazoa > Chordata > Mammalia > Carnivora > Mustelidae > Taxidea > Taxidea taxus. The sequence goes on from RCUC01102221.1 coordinate 22,052, forward strand.
TGATGTGGATTAACTGTGATTGTGCCATCAATTAAAATATATTAAGTGTTTATATAGATCAGGCCTGATTAAAGATTTATTTTTTTTAACAAAATAAGAAACTAAGACACAGAGACATTAGTTATTTATAACTTAAAAGACCCAGCTAGAAATTAACGTTGCTGGTTTCAAACCCAGGTAGAACCATTAGCTAATTTAGTATATTCAGATAGGAGTTGTGAACCATTGGAAACTGAGATAAGACTACCCTTGTAAGTTGTGGTAAATTTTAGATTAAGACCTTTTTAAATTTGAAATATACTCAAGATCCTATGCATCTTGAGTTACCCTGGGTTACCTTCCGACCTGTCAAGTATATCATTTACCTTCAATGAATGCTGGCTCCTGACTACATCTCCACATCCACAACTTGTCTTTCCTGGAAACAATATTAACTATAAGAATACATGATTGCATATAGTAGACCTGAGGTAGTTTATCAACAAATACACTTGAGGATAGAATACAAAAAGGGGGGACGCCTGGGTGGCTCAGTTGGTTAAGCAGCTGCTTTCGGCTCAGGTCATGATCCCGGCATCCTGGGATCGAGTCCCACATCGGGCTCCTTGCTTGGCAGGGAGCCTGCTTCTCCCTCTGCCTCTGCCTGCCACTCTGCCTGTGCTCGCTCTCACTCTCTCTCTCTAACAAATAAGTAAATAAATAAATCTTAAAAAAAAAAGCCCTTATCTGAAGGTGCCTTTAAAAAAAAATAATAATAATACAAAAAGGGATTGAGGTGAACAAAGAGAAAACAGTAAAGAAGGGGGAAAAACAACAAAAATTAAAGAGTATATTTTTTTTTCTCCAATTAATTAGGTCACTTTTTATAAAAAAATTATTTTAGTGTGAAATCTTACAATTAATTTACATTTTCTTGTGATTTTGGTTAGTTAAAAAAATAATACCCCTTTCCCCCCTTCCAGCCCCAGATTTAGAAATCAATAGGAAAATAGATAGAGACCTTATAGATGCAAAGAACACCAACATCTTTTTTTTTTTTTACTTTATTTAAGCTTTATTTAAACATATGATGTAACCCCACCACCCTCACCCAACCCCTCTTCCCCCCCCCCAGTTTGTTTTATGACATTAAGAGTCTCTTTTGGTTTTTCTCCCTCCCGATCCCCAACATCTTTATTAGTAGGACTGACTTTGGAGTTTAGGGATGTCCTTGCTGGGCTTCCTCCTAATCTGCATTTGAATTAAGCATACTTTCCTTCCTAGTCACTGTAATGGAAAGAAAATTCTGGACTTTAGGGACAGACAGCCTATAGCACAGATACCAAGAGAGAATAGATACACCCATACAAAGGAGGGAGGGACAGAAAAGGAGGGAATGGGTTGAGCCAAACACACTCAGTTTTTTCTCCAAATGTCCAGCCAGTTAATATTAGGGATATATCAGGCAAATGAAGAGACAAACCAGTGTTAATGTTCAATTGACAACTTCTCCTGGATTCTCCACTGAGGCTCAATAGCTGAATTTCCCTTTCAAAACATTCTATTTTAACACTAACCTATTAGAACCATATCATAATATATTTAGTAAGTTGGAAATGCATGCTTTGTCATTTTCATAAGAAATTTCTCAGCTCTTTTTAATAATCTGAGTAACTTAGAGCCAAATAAGTATTATTGTGAGTTATTTTTCATCAGGTAGTTTGAGCACCCTAATTCATAATTTTTAGTAAATAACTATATTTTATTGAAGGGAACATAGTCTTCAGCTACCTGAATGTAATATAATGCTTTATGCTAACTAACTGAAATTAAAATAATAACAAAAGATGAGCACTGGATGCTATATGCAACCAATGAATCATTGAACATTATAACAAAATCTAAATATGTACTATATGTTGGCTAATTTAATTTAAATAAAAATATAAATGAAGTAAAATAAAATACAAAAATATGGACTTCAATGGTCAAAATTATATTCTCAAGATTTTAAGTCAACATTGAAACTATTTAAGTTTTTTTTTCTTTTAATAAACATAATCCATGTCCTCTTCATTGGATAGAAGTAGTCTGAAAATCAATGATATTATGCAAAGATATTGAATAACTGTAGACAACCCCACTTTTTTTGGTAATATGTATAAAAAAAGGTGCTAACCTATTTTCATATAACAAGGTGTAATGGTCAGCCTCAGCAATTGGATTTTCAGAGCACCTGTGTCAACTATCACCTATGTCAAGCACTTCATAAGGACATTTTGTACTAAATCCTTTTAGAAAATACAAACCTCTGACTTTAGTTATTCTCAGCTTGCCAGGGCTTAATGAAGCAATATGAATGTCCAGGTCTGGGTTTTCCCAGAGTGGATACGGAGACAAGGATATGGAGAAACTGGAAAGAGGAAAATCATGTAGCACCTGTCATAATGGTTGTTCTAGTGAGAAGGAAAAACAAATTGGATTAACTTCTATTTAGAGTGTTCCCAGACCTAAGAAATTGACATTTTTATATATTATTTGTGCTTACTTCCCTCCAGCCAATAGAATCAATGAAATGAGAGACTAGGATTTTTGTGTGTCTTTGGCTTTTGTTTCTCACATTCTACTGAGCTGTAGTAAAACTGGAAAACAAGAATCGTACTTTCGTGATACTTGCAAATAGCTAAGCTAGAATATGTTTGTTTTCTTGCTTGTTTTTCTGTAAAGCAGAGGCTTGTAAACTTGTCCTATAAAAGGTGAGACACAAATATTTTAAACTTTTCAGGCAACAGAGACCTCTGTTGTATTTTATTTTTTAGAAAAAAAATACCTTTTAACCTGTAAAAAAAAAAAACATTTTTATAATAATTTTTATAATACAGACTACACAAAACAAACCATGAGCCACATTTGGCTCAAAGGGAAGAAATAGCTAGCATTTATGGTCTGCATTTTAATGGAATTTAATTTATAGATAGAAGTGAACTTTTTGAAAAGTATAAATATCTCAACTCCCTGCTGAAATTAAGCACAATTAATCAAGAAAGCCTTAATGGGGAACCAGAACTTTCATTCCTACTGGGTAGTAAAAAGACTCCAGCCTCACAGTTTGAGTGGAGATCACATGAGTGGTGTGGACTTTTACTCTAATTTGATGACTTGAGAAACTCTTCCCTGTCCCCACAGGGTGATGTCAGAGAAGGCCTAGAGGAGAGCCAGGATTTCCACCACAACCTAGGTGTAATGAAGTCATACTCCTCCCACCATGATGTCAGTGGAATCCACATGACCATAAGTAAAAAGAGATGTTCTTAGCAAATGATAGCGTTAATGAAACCTAGTGGAAAACTTGAACTTCTACCTCTGACCATAATTAAAAAGTCTGACCCATGAGTGTCGACGGGGACATAGGGGGCAGCCTGGACTGCTACCTCCCCTTGGCAACAACAAGGCAATACTCACTTTCCCCATCACAGCACAATCAGACAAAGTCAAATGTAATGGATTTAAATAAAATCCAGAATATCATAACATAGTACCCCAAATGTCCAGTTCCTTATCAAAACACAGTCCAGCAAAATTCTCAGTTGGAATAAGAAAAGACAATCAACAAATGTTGACACAAAGATGATACTGATGATGAAACTATTAGACTATGACTTCAAATCGGTCATCAAAAAAATGCTTCAATGAGCAATTAGGAACTGAAGTGAAAATGAGGACATGAAAATTATTTGATCCAAAAGAAGCTAAACATAAGGGAAGATATGAGCAAAGAACAAAATAGGTTAAGAGAAAAGATATATGGTTTCCTTTGCAAGTGTAAGCTCTTTTGGAGCGTAAGTTAAACGCCATACTGAACTATATCACTCTAAATTATTTAGCCCTAGTCATTTCCCTGGCCTCAAAAATCCTTCTTTGCCACTCACTCTCTCCTCAATGTGCATCGGACTCTTTACTATTCTTCCAACACATTAGGATCACTCCCCCACCCACCAGGGCCTTTGCATTGCTATATGACCTGCATTAAACACTGTCTCCCCAGGCATTTGCACATCTTTCTTCCTCATTGCACCTTCTCTGAAGCATTTTTTTTTTTTTTGGAGCACTCATTCTAAAATGCACCATCCCGCGTTCCCATCCCCTTTCCTTGGTTTACACATCTTCACTTGAAGTATCTGATTTTTACTTGTATTTATTATTATTATTATTATTATTATTATTAGTGCTTACCTTCCCTCATTAGATTGTACATTTTTCCACTCCTGAGAAAGTGATGATTTTTTAGTCTAATTCAATTCTGAAACTACTTCAACTAAAAGCACTACTTCTTTATTATTTTAAAGAAAACATAAAAGAAAATTTTATTTTCAAATTTACTTTTGGCAGGGGTGCCTGGATGGCTCAGTCAGTTAAGTGTCTTACTCTTGGTTTCTACTAGGGTCATGATCGTGGGGAGATGATCTCCAGCTCTGTGTCAGTTCACTATCTGCCCTGTGGCCTTACTGATGGCATTACATAAAACTGCCTGTTAGTTAAGACTAAGAGCTTGAGAGAACTTGTATCATGCTTAAGTTCTCATGGCTAGTATGGGGAACACTTGGACATTTCCTAGGAAGATTCTATATACATAATTGTTAGAAATATATATATTTATTTAAATATGTATTAATATAGTAATATGCTTACTATATTAAATATTGAATAAATTTACATTTAATAACTTTTAATAAATTTTATAAATGAGCATTTAATAATATTTTACAGAAATATTAATTTGCTGAACATTTAATAAGGCAAATATTAGCATAAATTGACTAATATATTGAATAATACAGATGTGTAATATGTTAAGTATTTTGTATATGTACTTACTACATATCTCCAATATTTATTAATACCAGCAAGAAAGCTCATAAAAAACATTAGTGAAGTTGTTGAGTGCTTGCTTTGGCAGCACATATACTAAAGACATTAGTGAAGTTGTTGAACTTTTTTTTTTTCATACTGGTGGGGAGTAAGTAAATTCCAAGCAGTTATTCATAAAGACTTAGAACAGGAAAACATTTTTGAACTTGACTTTTATGAGTTAGAATCAATCAGTAGTGGCAATATTTATAAAGACTATTTAGAATGTGTTCTAGAGTGGATAAATTGGCAAGCCAGTGACATATGGGTCGAACACTTTGTCAGGACAAAAGAATGAGGTTAGGTAATGGGCAGTGTTCATGTAGGTGGTGTCCAGTTATAAACAACATGAGTGACTCACTCAGAAAATTACACTGTTGGTTTTCAGGTGAAACAAGGAGAGTTTGAAAAGAAAATGTGTAGAAGCCCACAGAAGAAAAAAAAAAAACTGTGTTCAAAAGAGATTAATGGTTCCAATGAAAAATTAAAACGAAAGAAAACAAAAATAAGAACAGGATCATGGGCAACAGAAGTAGAATGGACTTGGGAATCATTAGGAAGGAGCTAATGCTAAGGCCTGTGTCATTCGAGGGCTTTGCTTCTTAGAACTGCTGCAGCCTGGGCCTCCACTTTAAATTTTTATATGCAAAAATGGAATAATAAAGGTGAACGAAATCCATGTGTTAGCTTAAATTGCTGAGTCCTTAGTGGTACAATATTCAATGGCTTGTTATAAAAATATTTTTAAATGCCGATTCCTAGTACTTGCTGCTGTTAGGGTAAAGGGATTATAGAAAACAGTAAGACTGTAACAGTGGGCATGTATGTATCCCAGAAAACCCAATAAATAATTCTTGTACAGATTCAGAACCAATTTGAGACAAGACATTGAGCAAGCAGAAATTAAACATGTGGTGAGAAAGAACCTAACTGAGGAACAGGTGTGTTTTTCTGTCACTGTACCACAGAGGGCTACAAGAAAAACTTGTAGAAGAAACACAAAGGTGGTTGAAGATGGAGATGGTAGTTCACTAGTGTTCTGTAGTTTTCACTCCCTATTCCCATGCTGTCATATAAACAGACTGATTGAAAATAAGAATATTAATACTGGTATAAACAGAGAAGTGCCATTATAGGTGTGAAACAAGAAGTAGGTTCAGAGAGAAAGGATACAGGTAATTGCCACTCGCTGGGCCTTTGCATATTCCAACCATAGCAAGACAGAGACCAGAAGTCCAGATACCAAATTATTATTGTTGGGGTGGTAGTAGGCAAATGACTACAGAAGTATATTTTAAGTTATTGAATGTTTGGGAAACATACCATGAAAAAAATGTTTCAGGGGGAAAATACAAAAACATTATATTACAACGAAGAGAGAAAAGATGTAAATGAAGAAATCAAGATTAAATTTTTATTTTAAATAATTGGGATACTGACTAAATATTTAAATAATAACAAAATGGTTATAAAATACATAACTGAGGGGCGCCTGGGTGGCTCGGTGGGTTAAAGCCTCTGCCTTCGGCTCAGGTCATGATCTCGGGGTCCTGGGATCGAGCCCCGTGTAGGGCTCTCTGCTCAGCAGGGAGCCTGTTTCCCTTCCTCTCTCTCTCTGCCTGCCTCTGGGCCTACTTGTGATCTCTGTCTCTGTCAAAAAAATTAAAAAAAATTAAAAAAAATACATAACTGAAATTTAATATATATTTATTAAATTGTGATGTTCAATGTACAAGATGACTGATGATGCTGACAATAAGAATTTTGCTTTATCTCTGTTCTGGCTTTTTGTTAAAAAAGCATGTTTTTAAAAATATTTTTAATTGTTTTATTAAAAAATAAAATATTTTTATTTTAGAGTAGTTTTATATTTATATTATATAGAATAGTATGGAGTAGTTTCTATTTGCACAATGTTTGCAAAGTCTGTAGAATTCCCATTATGCTCTTACTCAGTTTCCCTGATTAATACAGTATATTGCCATGCTCCATTTGTCAAAACTAAGAAACTGATATGGGTACACCATTTCCTAAACTCTAGAATCCTTAACACTTCCTTATTTTTAACCTAATGTCCTGTTTATGTTTCAGGATTCCATTCAGGGCCCCACACTAACTCTTAGACATTATGTCAGTTTCTCAGACTTCCCTGGGGTTTGATGACCTTAAGAGTTTTGAGAAGTACTGGTCAGAATTTTGTAGAAATTCCCCTGAATTGTAGTTTGTAATGTTTTTCTCATATTCAGACTGGGATATACTTTTTTTGTTAAGAAGAACTCAGAAGCAAATAGTTATTTCCATCACATCATGTCAAGAGTAAATCCTCTCAAAATAATGTATCATTGTTGTTTTTCTTGACCATATATGGCTGGGGGGAGTATTAACCAGATTTCTCTGCCTTACTTACTCTCATCTCCTTTTTGTACTATCCTCTTTGGATGAAGTCACGAGTGTAGTCTGTTCTTACAGGAGTTATGTTGCCCCTTATTGAGAGGGAAGAATATGTGTAAATTATTTGTAATTCTGCAGAGTTTTGTCCCCTCTCCCCTATTTTGTTATTCATTCAGCCACTTATTTATATCAGTATGTTTCTTAGTCTGGTTGGGCTGCCATAACAAAATAACATACACTGAGTGGTTTAAACAGCAAACATTTGTTTCTTATAGTCATGGCAGCTGGGAAGTCCAACATCATGGTCCAGAAAGATTCAGTTCCCTGGTGAGGGCTCTTTTCCTGACTTAATACAGACCACTTTCTCTCTGTGTCTTCACTTGGCAGAAAGAGATAGAGGAGAAGGCGCCTTTCTTATCAGAGCACTAATCCCTTCATGAAGACCCCATCTAAATTTGATTATCTCTCAAGGACCCTATCTTCAAACCCTATCACATGGGGGTTAAGAATTCACTATAAACATTTTACAGGAACACAGTTCTGTCCATAACAGTATGACTAATAATCTATTACTATATTATTTACTTTTTTTGGTTCTCCAATTAATTATTCTACCCTTGGCTACTGGGAGCTTTTTCAGTTGGCTCTTGTGTCCCTTTTATATACCCTGTAGTTTTGGTTTTGAATACTTTCCTAATTTCTGACACTACAGACTGCTCTAGGCTCCTTGTACATCTCCTGTGCCATCCCTACAATCAGTTTTTTTTTTTTTTTCCCATTTCCATGCTTTCTATTTTTGATTTACTTCTACTACGTAAGAAAACCACTTTGAATTCTATTATATAATAGAACTATTATTCTAGAAGGCATATTTTGAACAACTAACATAATAAAATTGGGAAAAAAATACAATCCTAAAGCTGAAAATAACATAAAAAAATCATCAGCCTCGGTTTTGATTTCTACCGGAGAATCCATCCAAATACTCACTTAAGGTCTTCTGTTTCAATAGAGAGCAAATATCTCAGATCTCCAAATTTCCTAGCTACATTGAATTAATTTCCTTATGCCATGATATCTCACTATGCTTATTTCATACTCTTAGGAACTTCTTAGGAAGACATTTTAACCATTTAGTGATTTAGAATTAGCCTATTTGAACTTAAGTATTGAAACACCTCCAACTTGTGACGTTTTGTTTGATTTGGAAGAAAAATATACATATAGAGATTATTTCAAATCAACTCCATATTATAAGTAATATAACTACTTTAGTACAGGAAATAATCCCATATTTCTAAAATATCCAAATTGATATTCATTTTTCTTATCCTTTGACCCTAGTAATTCTATCTTTATTTTTAGTCACTTTGGTCTTAATGAGTTGAAAAGATTTTAAAACTATTTTCAATTTTTTCCTCAAGATAAATGTCAAAACATTAACATTAGTTGCTCCATGATTTATTTGCCATAGAGATCATTTCTAAGGTTAAACACTTGAGTGAATTTTCTTTTATTTATTTTCTTTTATTTTTACTTTTCCAAACCCTCTTTAACATTTTCTGTGAGACAGATTATAAATTTTTTCCTTAAAAATCTCAGTCCAAAATATAAAAGATAATGGAATAAAGTTATAGTGTTATGTATCTACAAAGATTAAAATGGTATTCATCAAAACTTTAACATTATTTTCAGAAGAAATGTTAAATAATAGTTCATTAACTTTCATTTGGACAGCATTTTTGTTCTAGTACTTTTTTATTAATCCAAAGTACAATACTTTTTGACATCTATTTCTAATGAAGAAGAAGTAATTTTGTTTAAAATTGTTGGATTTATTCATGTGATTTTTTATTTCATTTTTAAAAGTACCTCTGGAATAAGCCATATACCATCTCCCAAAACATACAAGATAAATATAAATAGTCCCTAAAGTCAAGGGAAATATAATCAATTACGTAGTAAAACCACTTTCGTCTTTAAGAACATGAGCTATAAAACTTAAACATTTTACTACAGCCAAAGTGTCAGAGAGTGATAAGTTTCATCTGTCCATGTCATGCATAAATCAAGTCATGAAAAGAGAAGGACCTTGGAACATAGACTATGAATGAGAGTCTCTGGTTTCCAGAGAGGTTTGGGCCAGCTGAAAGGCTGTGGTCTGTGGTTGCCAAGTGGAAGCTGGGTGAAGAAGGTCAGTTCCATTAATGTTGTTCTCTATCCTGAGAAACTACTTTGCAGGGAGAGAAGAATTATATATTTTATGTACCTTAATTAGACATAGATGAAGCAGGCATAAAAAAATTAACCTAGGCCAGCTGAACCTTTTATTTATATAATGCCACTTGCATGGGAACTCATTGTCTTCATTTATTTTCACAGAATCCCTCTACTCTTGTATTACCATTTCTATTTTTCATACCAAAACCTTCAGGAGCACCTGGGTGGCTGACATATTAAGCATCTGTCTTCAGCTGGGTTTCAGCCCCACATCAGTCTCCCTACCTTCCTTAAGCAGGAAGGTTACTTCTCCATCTCCCAGTCCCCCTACTTGTGTTCCCTCTTCTCGATGTGTCTCTCCCTGTCAAATAAATAAATAAATAAAATCTTAAAAAAACAAAAACAAAAAACCTTCAAAGCAGTTATTAAGGACTTAAAATCATGTAGATTGTCACTAAAGAATGACAACTCTTACTGCCTTGCATTTCATTTCTTAATCCCCTGTCCTTTCTTTCTTTCTTTTTTTTTAAGATTTTATTTATTTATTTGACAGATAGAGATCACAAGTAGGCAGAGAGGCAGGCAGAGAGAGAGAGGGGGAAGCAGGCCTCCCACTGAGCAGAGAGCCCAATGCAGGGCTCCATCCCAGGACCCTGGGATCATGACCTGAGCTAAAGGCAGAGGCTTTAACCCACTGAACCACCCAGGCACCCCCCTCCGCCCCATCCTTTCTTAATACCCCAGTTGTATGTAGCAGAGACTGCTGAAATCATATGTTTATTGGATATACATCTATTAATAAAAAGAAGTAACTGAGTATAAGCAGAACTGGTTCATTATTTTTTTTTTACCACATTTTACTACATTGACAGATAACTGGTTAATTTTATAGAATTTTCAACTGTATAAATAAAAAGCAAGTTCTCTGAAGTCAAGAACCATGTCTTTGACTTCTTGTGACTACTATAGTACCAGGATAGAAATTTCTATGTCCACAAATTGAATTTGACATACCAAAAGAAAGTTATGTACTGTTGCCAACTCCCTCTAAGCCCTGGCTGTTGGAATATTGATCACCATATACCAGTGCTGAGTGCTCAGTCTCCCAGAGTTGCCACCCAACAATTGTCATTAATGCATCGAAAGGCATAATAAATAATTAAATGGATTAAAAATAAGGAAATCTTAATAAAGTATAGCTTTTAGTTAATAATAACATATCAATATCAGTTCATTAATTATAACAAATATGCCATGTTAATAGAAGATGTTAATACTGGGGGAAATTGAATATGGAGTATATGGGGGAATCTCTGTACTACCTTCTTGATTTTTCTGCAAACCTACAATAATTTATCTAAAAATGAATTATATTTAAGAACTCAACATATATTAAAGGATAATACAAAATAAGACATTCCTTCATTCTACTGGGCTAGCTGTGCCCCAGTAATAAAGAACATGGTAAGACCAGTGAATTTCTTGAGCATATGTTTATGCTGCATTTTATTTGCTATAAAATCAGTCCATGTTCAGAATCAATCTAGTATAGGTTGCCATAACTTTGAATATGGTATTAGGTAAGTTCTCAGAGGAGGGTTTTGGCAGAAACACTTCTGTTAGCAAAAAAAAAATAAATAAATAAAAAAGCACAGTCACTTTTAGACTACGTGCCTAGTCCAAACAAAAACAAAAACAAAAAGCAAAAACCTCTTTCTCTCATAATGAAAAATGTTCAGTGTAATCAACATGCCAGGGGACTGGATTATCTCCTCTGATATTAATGCCATTGAAGGGGTATGGTCTTACTCTCGTTAAGCTAAGCAATCAGCAGTAGTGATTAGATTGGCCTTTGTGAGTGGAAGCTAATACTGCTGTGCCCATTTGTAATGCCCATCTCTGTTGCCAGGCACAGTTTTCTCATGAGACTATTGGGCAAGGTTAGGAACAGCTGAAGAGAGTAGGTGCCTGACATCCTCTTAACACCTCATCTTGTCCACCTGACCATTGAGAGCATTTTATACTGACACTGCTCTTTAATAAGTATTTACATAAATTACAAATATTTTCACTCTTTGTACTCATTTGGAAAGGTTCATTCCACCTTTTCTCAAGATCTCTTTTTCACCAATTGTCTAATTATGTTGCCTCAAAGTCCCTGATCACTGAGCCAGACATTTAATCATTGTTCATGAATCTACATGTCTATCTCTTTTTACAGGTACAGGTAAAGAATAATCCAATGCCCTACTCAAGATTCTACTCACTGGGTAAAGATTGGGAGTAGGATTTCCCTTCATCACTGTCCTTCAGGATGACACCTGAGTGAGACTATAGTCCCACATCTGTCTGCTCTTGGATGATGACAGAATATTGTGGTAAAAAATCTGAAAACCACAAAAGCATTTGTTCTTCATTATTTCACGGCTCACAAAGAATATTTTCTACAGGTTGTAAGAAGGAAAATGATGCCCCTGGAATGGGTGTCCATAGGAATATGAGTCATTTACTTATGAAAATTACTTACGCTCAGTCTTGCCCATAACCCACCCCTATTTGATGATGAAATGCTTAGTGAGTTGGAGAACATGCAGTTCATATGGACAGCTAAGGTTGCATAGCAACATGGTGCCCATCATTAAGCATTTGGCTTCTGCCAGGCCCAGGAGTAAAGCAAACGTTGTTTCTCAACCTGAGAATACTTAGCTGCAGAGTATAGTATAGTTTTCTCCAATCTTAAACAAACCAAATAATTTATTCTAACAAAAAGAGAGATACTAAAACTATTGCCAAAAAATCAACTAGTTTTGTCAGAATGAAAAGATTCATGACATATTAGTTGTGGAATGAAGGAATGCAAAATTTAGTGGGAAGACATTTATCGAAATATTAGGTTTACAGCTTTAGATAGTAAAAAAAAAAAAATTGAATGCCATATAGTAATGATATGTAAAAAAAGATATTGTTTATTCCACCCAATAAATATTTTTTGAATTTATATTATTTTCCATGCACTGTGAAAATACAAAGGTGATCAGAATAAGGGATATCTTCCCAGACTTTAGGAAGGTTTTAAATGAGAAAAATGATAACAATAAAAAATAATCATCTAAAAAAATCATCTAGATGTATGTGGGTGAAACATTATGATAGCTAAAAATACTGTAGCCCAAATAAAGAGATGATGGCAATCAATAATAAAAGTTCCATAAAATATTTGTCAAATTATTTACAATAGTGAATACTATTATGACTGTGTGCCAATATGAATATTAGAAAGATAATTTAGGTTTTTAAATTCATCTATGGTATTTATTTGTGAGTCTTTGTAAATTGTATTAATCATCATTCTAGATACTATGGCTACAAAGTCAGTTGCCAAAACATTGGTGTAAAATAATCAATTACATATTTTGTGAGTCATAAATTTGGCACAACAAGGATTATTTGTTTCCTTTTCAAATATCTGGGTCCTCAGTTGAGAGTCTCAGTTAAGGGACTAGAATCAGTCAACTGTTTAGTCATTCATATATTGGGTAGTTATTGTGGTTGACAACTGAGATGTTCACTAGAGCTGTCTCAGACACTTCTATTTAGCTCCTCTTTTATTTAGCCTAAACCTTCTCAAAACCTTCTCAGTTCCTTTGGCTAGGTTCCTTGACTGAATGCTTGTTTTGCCCCACTCTAAAACAAACAAACAAACAAACAAACAATATCCAAATTCCTGCCATGTGCAGCAATACAGATGGACCTGGAGGGTGTTATGTTAAGTGAAATAAATCAGAGACAAATACCATATGATTTCACTTAAAAGTGGAATCTGAAAAACAAAACAAATGAATAAACCAAACCAAACTACAATCATGGAAACAGACAACAGAACAGTGGCTGATAGAGGAGGGGGTAATTGGGGAGTGGGAAAAACCAAAGAAGGCAGTCAAGAGGTACAAACTGCCAGTTGGAAAAAACATAAGTCCAGGAAAATAATGTATAGCATGGTGACTATAGTCAATAGTATTGTAAAGCGTATTTGAAAGTTGCCTAGAATATAAATTCTAAAAGTTAATTCTGTATGTTGATGGATGTAACTAGATTTATTTTGGTGATTATTATACAATATAATAATATCAAATCATTATGTTGCACACCTGAAACCAATAGAGTGTTACGTATCAATTACACCTCAATAATTTTTCTTGTATAAGAATCACACTTTCGGGGCACCTGGGTGGCTCAGTTGGTTAAGTGGCCCTTCGGCTCAGGTCGTGATCCCAAGGTCCTGGGATCGAGCCCCGTGTCGGGTTCTCTGCTCAGCGGTGAGCCTGTTTCTCCCTTTCCCTCTGCCTGCCTCTCTGCTTACTTGTGTTCTGTCAAATAAATAAAATCTAAAAAAAAAAAAAAAAAAGAATCACACTTTCTCACTTTCTTTCTTCTTTCTTTCTTTCCTTCTTTCTTCTCTTTCTTTCTTCCTTCCCAAACCCACAATAATAGCTACAACAATATCAACAATATCAACTTGCCATTGTTATTTTTGTTAGTGCTGGTTGTTTATTTAGTGACCTTATTGAAAAATAAGTTATATTCTGTTGTGTCCACTGAAGTCTTTGTTCAGTTATCTTAGAAGCCAGCAAATGATTGATTAGAAATTTCTTAAAAAGCTGGAATCTATTAGCCTCCAAGCCTTTCTGGAGATGCTCTGTATGCATATGGAGCATGCTTCAATGCTCAGGCAGGTTCTACAACACTGACATCACTTCCTGCTTATGCAGAGCTTCAAACTCAGATGTGAGAGTTAAGAGCTTTATCAGTTTTTTTCTTGGATATTTGCAAAATTATGTACATATACATATCCTGTATGTTCCAGGGAATATAATTTATATTTCAAAAACTCCCTATGAACATCTTATGTTCCATTTTTCCTTTTAAGAATTTTGGTCAGCTTCCTATTTGCCTAAATTGTTATTTCTGCTTCAAGTGCTGCAATTTTTTTTTTTTTTTTGACAAAGGTCCTCAGGACTTTTGTCAAAATGTCCAGTAATAAATCTCTGGAATCGATGCTTTTGGGGAGCACTAAATTTATCTGTCTGCTCCAATTTCTTCTAGGCTTTGGATTTCACTATGATTGCAGGCCTAGTGGATTTCCAGGCTACTGTGGGGAGAAAGCAACAACAATAAGGCAAGTTAAAATGCACCAAAGCTGGATGTTCTTACTTAGTTGCAACCATTTTTTTTTAATAGTCCTCAGATTGTTGCACATTTGTATAATTTCCAGGGTTCTAAATGTTGATTTTGCCATTTTTTCCAGTGTTCTTTGTCTTTATGTAGGCAACAGATATTCCCTGTGCTCCAAAAGGGCCAATGTGAGATTTAATACTGTGGGCAGCTACTATAATTATGTTCAAAGAACCACTTAAAGAAGTATTATGATGATCAGGGGAGGAGTCAAGATGGCGGAGAAGTAGCAGGCTGAGACGACATCAGACAGCAGGAGATCAGCTAGATAGCCTATCAAACCATTCCGAACACCTACGAATCCAACAGGAGATCGAAGAGAAGAAAAACAACAATTCTAGAAACAGAAAATCGACCACTTTCTAAGAGGTAGGACCAGCGAAAAAGTGAATCCAACACAACAGGAAGATAGACCCAGGGGGAGGGGCCGGCTCCCGGCAAGCTGCAGAGCACAAAATCAGGACTTTTAAAAGTCGGCTCCACGGAGGGACATCGCTCCAGAGGCTAAACTGGGGTGAAGACCTCACGGGGACAGGGTGGACTCAGGTCCCGCGGGGTCACAGAAGGATCAGGGGTGTCTGAGTGTCACAGAGCTCACAGGTATTAGAGCGGGGAAGCCGGCTGTGGAGACAGAGCCGAGGTTTCCTGGAGCCATGGTCTGTGGCATGGGCCATTGCTCTGTGACACGGGCCGTTGCTCTGTGCGAGGGGTCCCCACAAGATCCGGGGAGACTCCGACCCAGGAGAGCTCAGGGATCTATGGGGTTCGGAGACTCCAGGTGGGACTCTGCCAGAGACAGAAACGCTTGGTCACAGGCTGGGAGAGCTCAGAGCTCCCAGAAGCCAGTGAGACGGGACTGATGACGCACGATTTTCTCCGAGCACGGTCTCCAAGCGCGGTCTCCGAGCGCGCCCGGAGGCTGGGGAGACGAGAGTGATTAAGCGCTTTCCTCTGAAGGCGCACTGAAGACTGGGGCCCCTAGCTCTTGGCTCCTCTGAACCGGAGATTGGGAGGCCGCCATTGTCATTCCCGTCCTCCGGAACTCTACGGAAAGCGTTCAGGGAACAAAAGCTTCCGAAAGCGAACCTGAGAGGATTACTTAGCCCGGCCCCTGGTAAGGGCCGTGCAATTCCACCTGGGGCAGAGACACCTGAGAATCACTACAACAGGCCCCTCCCCCAGAAGATCAAAGAAATCCAGCCAAGACCAAGTTCACTTAACAAGGAGAACAGCGGATTCTTATCTGGACAAAATGACAAGGCAGAAAAACTCACCACAAAAAAAAGAACAGGAGGCAGGACTGAAGGCTAGGGACCTAATCAATACAGACATTGGTAATATGTCAGAACTGGAATTCAGGATGATGATTCTCAAGGTTCTAGCCAGGCTCAAAAAAGGCATGGAAGATATTAGAGAAACCCTGTCAGGAGAAATAAAAGCCCTTTCTGGAGAAATAAAAGAACTAAAGTATAATCAAGTTGAAATAAAAAAAGCTATTAATGAGGTGCAATCAAAAATGGAGGCTCTTACTGCTAGGATAAATGAGGCAGAAGA
>RCUC01102223.1:0-11563 GCA_003697995.1 Taxidea taxus jeffersonii
TATCCTAAAGATACAAACGTAGTGATCCAAAGGGGCACGTGTACCCGAATGTTTATAGCAGCAATGTCCACAATAGCCAAGTTATGGAAAGAACCTAGATGTCCATCAACAGATGAATGGATAAAGAAGAGGTGGTATATATATACGATGGAATACTATGCAGCCATCAAAAGAAATGAAATCTTACCATTTGCAACGACATGGATGGAACTAGAGCGTATTATGCTTAGCGAAATAAGTCAACTGGAGAAAGACAACTACCACATGATCTCCCTGATATGAGGAAGTGGAGATGCAACGGGGGTGGGAGTTAAGGTGGTAGGAAAAGTAAAAATGAAAGAAGATGGGATCGGGAGGGAGACAAACCAAAAGAGACTCTTAATGTCATAAAACAAACTGAGGGGGGTGGGGGGTAGAGGGGTTGGGAGAGGGGGGTGGGGTTACATCATATGTTTAAATAAAGCTTAAATAAAGTAAAAAAAAATTACATATACTTGTGTCCATATTTTCCTCATTTTATCTCTGTAAAATCAATTTCTCAATAAACTCCTGGTTTTCTACCTTTTTTTTCTTCTTCCCATTCTAGTTTCTCCCGCACTTACCATCTGACATTGAGTACATATATCAATCACATCCTGAGTCATATGCCTTAACTTAGATACCTGAAATTGTTTGCCCATGAGTTCCTTAAGCTTGCGCGTTTCTAAATGAGTGCCCTGATGTATTTGGCTTACTAATTTTTTTTTTCTAGTCTTCAAGGAAGAATTGTCTTTTGTGTCCCAGTCTTAGTCCAATCCCCTTTATAGTCTAATTCAGCCCATTTTTGTAAATATTTTAAATCTTTCTCTGAATAGTCTGTTTTTCTGGTAGGGCTAGAGCCAGGAGTGTAACCAGTTTTTGCGCCTTTTTTTTTTTTTTTTTGAAACCAGATCAGTCTCCTTTTGGTGCCCCGGGCAATGTATAACGGCCACCCCTTTCAGGTCCCTAATAGCCTGGAGATGAGCCAATATTTTTTTCTCTGTTTTTCCCATGTATATGGAGAGTAGCAAAGGCATACCTGCTGTCCATATAGATGTGTGGAAGGGCCATTTTCCAGAGTTCCTGCTCAGGAGAAACCACTGCAGCCCCCACATAGAGCGATGTAGCTACTCCCGTCCGTGAACAGAGTTATCTCCACGTCCAGGAAGGGAGTGTCTCTGAGATCCAGCCTTATTCCTGTGACCTGGGTTAGGACCTCTCCACAGTTGTGTGGGGAGGGCGGGGGTATCAGTTGATTACCTGTTTTTTTGGACTCAGATAGTGAACACATTTTCTCGTGGAGACCAGTCTAAATAAGTGGCGTGGCTCTGACAAAGCTGTGTTTTTTTGGCTGACACCTGATACCCTTTTTTCTGTAGAGTCTGTGAAAGAGTTTTTGTCCCTCACAAGCATGACTCATAGTTCTCAGCAGCTATTAGCAAGTACTGTGGTCAGTCAGCTCCTCTGGCAGCAACGTGGCTGGATTTAGCACCGCCGGGGGCCGGAAAGTCACTCAGGCCTTTGTTCTTGTCCACAGGTGAGTTGGCCTTGGAACCCTTCCTGTGGGTCAGAAATTAAATACAGACCTACCTTATGACCCTGCAATTGCACTACTGGGCATTTTCCTCAAAGATACAGATGTAGTGAAAAGAAGGGACATCTGTACCCCAATATTCATAGCAGCAATGGCCACAGTTGCCAAACTGTGGAAAGAACCAAGACGCCCTTCAACGGACGAATGGATAAAGGAGATATGGTCCATATATACTATGGAATATTATGCCTCCATCAGAAAGGATGAATACCCCACTTTTGTATCAGCATGGACAGGACTGGAAGAGATTATGCTGAGTGAAATAAGTCAAGCAGAAAGGTTCAACTATCATATGGTTTTGCTTATTTGTGGTGCATAAGGAATAACATGGAGGACATTAGGAGAAGGAAAGGAGGAGTGAATTGGGGAAAATCCGAGGGGGAGACGAAGGATGAGAGACTGTAGACTCTGAGAAACAAACTGAGGGTATTGGAGGGGATGGGGGTGTGGGTTTAGGTGAGCCAGGTGGTGGGTATTAAGGAGAGTATGTTGCATGGAGCATTGAGTGTGGTGCATAAACAATGAATCTTGGAACACTGGAAAAATAAAATTAAATTTAAGAAAAAAAAGGAAGAAGTGGAGGTAGTACTCACTACCAAGGATTGAATCACTATGGATATAAGTCAAATATCTGATCTAGAATTGAAAACAATGATTCAAAAGATACTAGATGGGCTAAAAGATGCATAGAAGACACTAGAGAATTCCTCACTGTAGTAATAAGAGAACCAAAATCTAGACAGGCCCAAATAAAAATGATATTACAAAGATTCAGTTCCAAATGAAGTCTATGAAAAGGATGGTGAATGAGGCAGAAGAGGAAATCAGTGATATAGAAGATAAAATAATGTAAAATAAGGACACTGAAAAGGAGGGAAAGAAAACTATTGGATCACAAAGGGAGAGTTTGAGAACTCAGCATTTCCATGAAGTGAAATAATATCTGGATAATAGGGGGCGCTGAAGATGAGGAGAGGGGAGGCACTTTATTTCAATAAGTTGGTGCTGAGGACTTCCCTATCCAGGGGAAGGAAACATGTACATAAGTCCAGGAGGCACAGAGAATCCCTCTCAAAATTCATAAATACATGTCAACACCTTGACACATAAGAGTCAAGCTTTCAAATTTCAATGATGAAGAGTGCTTGCTTTAGCAGCACATGTACTAAAAATGACAAAAGAGAAAATCCTGAAAACAACTCTGGATGAGAGGGCCTTAATCTAACCTTGTAGGTACGTAAGGCTAGCAATACACCTGTCCACAGACACCTGGCAGGTCAGGAAGGACTATAGGACATATTCAATGTGCTAAGTGGGAAAATATTGCATCCAAGAATACTTAATCCAGGGAGGAGAGATAAAGAGTTTTTCAGGACAAACAAAAACTTAAGGATTGTGAACACTAAACCAACCCTGAAAGAAATATTTTGGGGTTCCTCTGAATGGAGAGAGAGCTCAAAGGTAACTAAAATCCATTAAAGAATAGAAATAATCTCCAGAGACAGAAACTTCTCAGGTAATACAATGACACTGAATTCATATCTTTCAATAATTACTTTGAATGTAAATGGACTCAATGCTCCAATCAAAAGACATCAGCATGGATTAAAAGAAAAACAAGATCCATCCATCAATATACTGTTTTTAAGAGACTCACTGTAGACTCAAAGACACATTGAGATTGAAATTGAAGGCATGGAGAATCATCATTATGCTAACGGGCATGAAAAGAAAGATGGCGGAACCATCCTTATATATTAGACAGACTAGATTTTAAACCAGAGCCTATTATAAGAGATGAAAAAGGACACTATATCATGATAAAAAGGGTCTATTCAACCAAAAGATCCAACAATTGTTAATACTTATGCCCCTAACTTAGAAACAGCCAAATATATACACCTATGAATAACAAAATGAAAGAAACTCATTGATAATAGTACAATAATAGTAGAGGACTTCAACAACACACTCACAGCAATGGACAGACCATCTAAGCAGATCAACAAAGAAACAAGGTCTTTGAATGACACACTGGACCAGATGGACTTCACAGAGATATTCAGAGCATTTCCTCCAAAAACAGCAGAAAACACATACTTTGGGAGTGTACATGGAACATTCCCAAGAATAGATCACATACTGGCTGTGAAATTGGGTCTCACCAGTACAAAAGGATTGACATCATTCCGTGCATATTTTTAGACCACAATGCTAGGAATCTTAAAGTTAACCACAATAAAAAATGGGGAAGGGCCACAAGTACGTGGAGGTTAAAAACCATCCTACTGAAGAATGAATGGAGAATCCATAAATTAAACAAAATTTTAAAATAAACAGAGGCAAAGAAAATGAAAGCAGGACAATTCTGAGCCTTGGATGTAAGGCTTAGGATGCAGCAACGGTGGTCCTAAAAGGGAAGTATATGGTAATAGAAGCCTTCCTCAAGAAACAAGTTATATTCTCCAATATATGACTTAACCTTAAACCTAAAGGAGCTGAAGAAAGAACAGCAGGTAAAGCCTTGATGCAGAGGATGAAGAGAAATAATAAATATTAGAGTGGAAATCAATGATGTAGAAATTAAACAAAAGTGGAACAGATCAATGAAACTAAGAACTGGTTATTTGAAAGAATTAGTAAGATGGATGAAACCCTAGCTAGGCTTATCAAAAAGAGAAAGAGAGAGAGAGAGAGAAAGAGACCTAAATAAATAAAATCATGAATGAAACAGGAGAGTTGTCAATCAACACACAACAAAAAAGAAAATATTATGTACAATTAGATGTCAAGAAATTGGGCAATCGGGAAGTAATGGATGCTTTCCTAGAAATCTATAAACTACCACCAAAACTGAAACAGGAAGAAACAGAAAACCAAAACAGACCCATAACCAGCAAAGAAGTGGAATCAAAAACCTCCCAACAAACCAGTCTTGTGCCTGATGTCTTCCCAGGGGAATTCTAGCAAATATTTAACAAAGAATTAATACCTATTCTTCTGAAAATGTTCCAAAAAATAGAAATGGAAAGAGAAGTTCCAAACTCATTCAATAAGGGCAGCATTACCTTGATCCCCAAGTCAGACAAAGACCCCACCAAAAAAGGAGAATTTCAGACCAATCTTCCTGATGGACATGGATACAAACATGCTTCCCAAGATAACTGCTCATACAATCCAACAGTACATTCAAAGGATTATTCAGCACAGACAAGGGGGATTTCTTCCTGGGATGCAGGGGTGGGTCCACATCTGTAAATGAACCAATGTGATACACCACATTAACAAAGGAAAGGATAAGAAATGATATGATTCTCTCAACAGATGCAGAAAAAGCATTTGACAAAATACAGCATTCTTTCTTGATAAAAACAAGCTGCCATGTAGAGAAAAAAGAAAACACCTCAATATCGTGTAAGATCACAGAAAATATCATTCCTATTAGAAAAAACATGAGCACTTTTCCCCTAAGATCAGTAACACAACAAAGATGTCCACTCTTTCCACTGTTGTTCAACGTGCTACTGTAAATCCTATCCTAAGCAATCAGAGAGCAAAAATAAATGAAAGGCACCTACAGTGGCAACAAAGAAGTCAATCTCTCACTCTTTGCAGTTGACAAGATTTTCTATGTAGAAAACCCAAAAGGCTTCACTCAAAAACTGCTAGAACCATTACATCAATTCAGCAAAGTCTCAGGATACAAAATCAGTGAGCAGGAGTCAGTTGCACAAGGCACAAGAAAAAGAAATCAAGGAATTGATTCCATTTATAATTGTACCAAAAATCATATGATAACTAGGATTGAACCTGACCAAAGAGGTAAGGGATCTGTACTCTGAAAACGATAGAACACTAATGAAAGAAGTTGAGGAAGATACAAAGAAATGGAAAAATATTCCATTCTCATGGATTGGAAGAACAAATATTATTAAAATATGTATGGGACGCAAAGAAATCTACACATTCAATGCAATACCAACCAAAATACCCTCAACATTTCTCAGAGAGCTGGAACAAACAATCCTAAAATTTGGGTGGAACAAAAAAAAGATCCCAAAAGACCAACAGAATGTTGACAAGGAGAACCAAAACCAGAGGCATCACAATTCAGGACTTCAACTGGTACATCAAAGCTGTAATCTCGGGACGCCTGTGTGGCTCAGTTGGGTAAGTGGCTGCCTTCAGCTCAGGTCATGATCCCAGCGTCCTGGGTTCGAGTCCCACCTCAGGCTACTTGCTCAGCAGGGAGCCTGCTTCTCCCTCTGCCTCTGCCTGCCTCTCTGTCTGCCTGTGCTCGCTCCCACTCTCTCTCTGACAAATAAATAAATAAATAATCTTAAAAAAAAAAAAAAGCTGTAATCTCCAGGATAGTATGGTACTCAAACAAAACCAGACACCTAGATCCACAGAGCCAAATAGAAGACCCAGGAATTGACCTTCAACTTTGTGCTCACCTAATATTTGACAAAAGAGGAATGAATATCCAATCGGAAAAAGACAGTCTCTTCAACAAATGGAATTGGGAAAATTGGACAGCCACGTGCGGAAGAATGAACCAGACCACTTTCTTGCACCATACACAAAAACAAAGGCAAAATGGATAAAAGACCTAAATGTGAGGAAGGAATCCATCCAAATCCTGGAGGAGAACACAAGCAACAACCTCTTTGATCTCAGCCACAACAACTTCTTAGACACATGTCCAGAGGCAAGGGAAACAAAACCCAACTTCATCAGGAACAAAAGCTTTTGCACAGCAAAAGAAACAATTAACAAAACTAAAAGGCAGCCTACAGAATAGGAGAAGGCATTTGCAACTGGCCTATCAAATAAAGGTCTAGTCTTTAAAATCTATAAAGAACTCATCAAACTGAACACCCAAAACTGAAAAAAAAAAAATCCAGTGAAGCACCACCAGAAGACATGAACAGACAAATCAGCAAAGAACACATAAATGACTAACAGACACATGAAAAAAATGCTCAATGCCACTCTTCATCAGAGTAATATGAATCAAAACCATAATGAGATACTACCTCACATCAGTCAGATTGCTAAAATGAACAGCTCAGGAAATAACCTATGTTAACAAGGATACAGAGAAAGGGGAACTCTCTTACATTGCTGGTGGAAATGTGAACTGGTGCAGCCACTCTGGAAATAGTACAGAGTTCCCTCAGAGAGTTAAAAATAGAACCATCCTGACCCAGCACTTGCACTACTAGGTATTTATCCAGATGATATAAATATAGTGATTCGAATGGGCACGTGTCCCCATTGTTACTACAGCAATGTCCACAATAGCCAAACTACGGAAAGAGTCCTGATGTCCATTCACTGATGAATGGATCAAGAACACTTGGTATATATGCTCAATAGAATATTACCCAGCCATCAAAAAGGAGGAAACCTTGTCCCTTGCAACAGTGTGGATGGAACTGGAGGGTATTACACTAAGTGAAATAAGTCTTTCTCTGAAAGACTTATTTCACTTAGTGAATGCCATAAGATTTTGTTCCTATGTGCAATTTAAGATACAAAACTGATGAACATAGGGGAAGGGAAAGAAAAATAAATGGGCTAAAAACAGAGAGGAAAACAAACCATAAGAAACCCTACTACCAGATACATACTGAGGGTTGCTGGAGGGGAAGTGGGTGCGGGGGATGGGGTAACCGGCTAATGGTCATTAAGGAGGGCCCTTGATATCATGAACACTGGATGCTATATGCAAGTGATGAATCACTAAATTCTACCCCTTAATTAACAATACACTGTATGTTAGTTAGTTAACTTGAGTTTAAACTAAATATTAGTTTAATTAATTAATTTAAATTAATTAATAAGTTAATTAAATTAATCAAAATGAAAATATAAAAGTAAAAAAGGAGGGGTGCAAAAACATTTAAAAAATCACTCTTCTCAATAGATTTCTAAAAATATGTATTTTTCATTTTAAATGTGTTAATATAGGATCTAGGTGGAATTTAAGAAATTAAACAGATGAACATATGGGAAGGGGGAAAAGAAAAACAATGAGAGAAGGAAAGAAGCCACAACAAACTCTTATGGATAGAGACAAACTGAGGGTAGTTGGTGGGTGGGTATGGCTAGATGAGTGATGGGTATTAAAGAGGGCACTTTTTGTGACGAGCATTGGGGATGTATGTATGTGATGAATCATGGAATTCTACTCCAGAAATCCATTTTGCACTGCACGATCTCTAAAATTTAAATTAAACAAACAAAGCTGTGTTAAGATGGGTTTGGCAGCCAGCTTCAGCACTTGGTTTCCAGTGCCTGTGCTGGAAATTTGTGTGCAGTGTTCAGTGCAGAGTGAAAAGTGCTTTGGCAGAGGCAGCAGAGGGTGCTGTGGGAGTACACAGGAGAAGTGCCCAGGGGCCTGCCCAGAGGGTCTAGAACCAAAGAGATTCCCTATCTGTGGTGAGGAGGGAGGACACCCAGGACCAGCTGCCTGCTGTGGTCTGCACTTCCTCCATCCATTGGCTCAAACAGTGAAGGGCTGACCCCAGCAGGGCATGCACCCCAGGTTTCCATTCATGTGTTCCTGGGCTGTCCCTGCACTGTTCACTCAGTCGTAAGTGATTTACTCATTCACTCAAGCATGCATTCAGCCAGCAGTTATGAAAAACTTGTTGTGTGCTTGGCACTGTGTCTGGGCCTGTCCGTATCCCCCAAGAGTTCAACATGTGATTAGGAATTCAGCATAGAAGATTATGTGGCCCCCATGTATTCTGACTCACTCACCAAGTCCCCCCAGCTTGTAGCATTAGTGTCTGGCACATAGCAGTTGCTCAACTGATACTTACAGTGTGAATGAATAAAAGATAACTAATTATAATAACTCTTAATTACTGAGCTCTTTCAACTTTACGTGTTCTGTCTTAATGCTCAAAGTAGGCCTTGTTATTATCCTCCTTTATTGATAAAGTGAAGCACAGAGAGGTTAGGTAAATTGCCTAAGGTCACACAGCCAGTCTGAACTCTTAGCCACTATTCCCCGTGCCACGGCAGCTGTACAAGGCAGGACGCACTTGGGGTCAAGGTGTAGCACATAGGGGACCCTTGAGCTTTCAGAGAGCAGAGTGGTTAGGAGGGGCTGGGGAGGAGAGGAAAGGCTTCATGAAGACCAGACAGATGGACTGGTAGAGGTGGAAGAGGAGACCATCTTGCATGATGGAAGGGGAATGGTTGGAGGAAGCCAAAGGTCCTCCATACATGCTTCCTTGGTTTGGGGCCTGGTTTGCCAATAAGGACACATCCCTCAGCAAATGTAAGGTCTTCCACATTTCAAGGCCCAGGCTGTGTGCTTGGGAGTACATGAACATGAGTAAGAACTCCACTCCAGGATGGACAGGAGGGCAAAGGCAAAATATGAAAATGACTATGTGTCAGGAGAGGAAGTGCCCAGAGCCAGAGTGGTGTGGGAGAAGTTTTCTGGGAAAGAGAGATTGGTTCCATTTGGAAAGAACAGAGAAGCCTCCTGGATGAGATGACATTTGAACTGAGCCATGAGAGGTGGGTAAGACCGCCCCCCGTAGTGGGGAAGGGCACCGTGGTATGAGAGTAGCAAAGACAGAGGCCCAGAGGAGCATGAGGCAGGAGGGTCCCATGTGTCCCATCTGAGGGCCTGGAGGGGGCTGACAGGGCAGGGTGGGCACACTCCCCGAGGGCTATGTGTCCTGTGCTAAGCAACTCAGCTCTCTCCCCTGGGTGATGAGGAGCCAGGGGAATTTTGTAGGAAAGAGACAAGTGTTGTTTACCAAGAGGCAACAGAAAAATACTTGTCTTCTGGAGCACCTGGGTGGCTCAGTCAGGTAGGCTCCTGACTTTTCATTCAGCTCAGGTCAAGTGCGCTTGGGTCCTGAAATCAGGCCCCTTCCAGGGCTCCATTCTAGCGGGGAGTAGGCATGAAGATTCCCTCCCACTGCACCCCTGCCACCCCAGGATCCCTCAAATAAATAAATAAATAAATCTTTAAAAAATAGTTTTCTTCTAAGTTGTAAGTTCCTTGAAGGTATGGCTTTCACTCTGGGAACAGGGTTAGGAAGAGCAATGCTGAGGAATGTAGAAAGCCATTCACCCTGAGGACTTCTCCTCAGACTCTGGGAGGTACAATGGGAATTGCCCTCAACCAGCAATCAGGATGTCTGGGCCGAATTCCTGCTACATCACTAACTCACTGCATAACCTTCCTCAGATCTCTCTAGGGGAATCAATTTCTTCATCTGTAATACAAGGGGGCTGATCATCTCCAAGGGCCCCCTTAACCCCAGTACAGCCCCTCTTAAGCTAAGATCCCATGCCAACCCATTATCCTCCTAAGCACACTTTGGACAGATCCAGGCAGACATGGGAAGGCTCCGCCATCCTTACTGGGCTGTCCGAATGGGGGAGGCAGAGTGGTTCAGGCACCCAAGGGAGTCCTCAGCCTCCACCAGCCACTGGCTGACTCAGTTGGGAAAGCCCAACTTCCCAGGGAACCCAGAGAAAACTTGAGGAATGAAGGGTGCCAGAGGAGAAGAAGGGCAGGGGGTTGGATGGAAGGGAAGGGAGTTAACCCAACAGTTTCCTCCCAAACCAGTTCCAGGCCCAGGGCTTGGTATTTCACAAAAGGACCTAAGAGCTCTGTGAACATTTCCTGCCCTACACCAGCCCCCTCCTGTCAGTGACAGCTCTGCTCAGGGTTAGCTCTCCTCAGGCAGTCTTCTCAGGAGATCTGAGTGTCCAGGCCAGGGCCTGACTAGAACTGCAGGCTCAGCACACCCTGTCAGAGCCCTTAGTGTGGTTCTCCAGCCTGGGCAAGTGAGCTGCCAGCTTCCCCGGACAGGAGCCCACCCTCCAGCTCTTTCTTTCTCCATGGCCCTCCACTTGCCAAAATTCTTTAAATCTTCCTCTTGGAGGCCCACCTTGATTGACTTGTCCACATTAAAACTTCCTTCACATATCTTAGCTCATGGTCTGCTGGAGCCTTCTGCCTTCAAATGTTCTGCTTTCTGCGGGCACGTGGGTGGCCCAGTGGGTTAGGCCTCTGCCTTTGGGTCAGGTCATGGTCTCAGGGTCCTCGGAACAAGCCCTGCACCAGGCTCTCTTCTCAGCAGGGAGCCTGCTTCCCCCTCCCTCTCTGCCTGTCTCTCTGCTTACGTATGATCTCTCTCTCTCTCTGTCAAATAAGTAGATAAAATCTAATTTTAAAAAATGTTCTGCTTTCTGGACTTCCCCAGATATTTTACATTAGATCTGAGACAAAAGGCCAAGAATTGATTCCCCTGGATATTTTAAAAAGCATTTCTCCCATGTGTGGGACAGCTTCTTCTTCCAGTTCAGTTGGATCCCATGCTTTCTTTGTACTCTTTGTTGACTCCTTCATTCCTGAGAGTAGCCAGTAGGAGGGGTCAAGGAAGCTTGATAACATTTTCTTCTAAGTTCCCTAACACCTGTTTCTCCACCATTTGGGGAGAGTCCCTGCTCTTGCAACCAGGCATCCCAGGTGTTTTTTATTAGATGGCCCCCCAACCAGTCCTCAGGAACCTCTCCAGTGGGGCTGACATGAAAACCTGAACCCTACCTTTAGGGGGAATTCTGCCCATTGGGTAGGTTAATGCTTGTCTCCCAAAAGCCCAGTTGTGGGACCCTTGGCCTGTTCTAGATCGCTGACTCCACTGCAGTTCTAGGCCTGCTTGTGGGCAGGATGCACCCTTGTGGTCAAACAGGCCTTACAGGGACTTGCCTGCCTGTGGAGCTGGAACCCATACCCAACCACTTCCTCATTCACCCTGAGGTGGTAGAAGCACGTTGATGACAGTCCATCCCCTTTGCACTTGCCACTTACAGGGTCCAAGGCTTCTCCAACAACCAGGGCCCTGAGTGTCTCTTATTAGAGGTTACAATAGCCAACCCACTGGCCCTAACTTGGCAAGGAAGGAC